>PVIR01008213.1:0-57594 GCA_004026965.1 Petromus typicus
AAAATATATTTATAAGCTTTATTGTCATAAGAAGATTAGGCTGATGGAAAATAAATTTTAGGTGCAATTAAAAGTTTAGGGAGAAATTGATCTTCTTAGTCTTTACTTCCTTTTGTTCTTTTATTCTTCTAGCATTTTATTTTTATATCTTTTATTCTTTACAAAATAAAACTTCAATATTTTATTCATTAAGGGAGTTGAGCACATGGACCTAGATGGTATACTTTCTCTGTTCACTCATATTTAGAGTGTAACTGCTTGAGCTGCTTTTAACTTTTTAAAATTCTAATTAATTATGACTTTTGTGTGTTATGTTGTTAGGATGAAAATACATCTCTGCTTCTAAATTATAAGACTTACTTCTGAGGAACCAACAAAAAGTTTGTTTTATTTTACTTTCATGTACAATATACTAACTGCCACAATATCAATAAAAAGTGCCAAACTCTGTATTATAAAAATTATCCATCACTCAGATAATGTGCCTGCCTCCATAATAAAATGATTTTGAGAAAGAAGGGCACTGTTGGAAGATTTCCATTGTTTGATTTCAAGACTGACTTTAAAACAGCAATAATCAAGACAGCAAATACTGATTTAAGGATAGACACAGAGACCAGTGGAAATCAATACAAGCTTCAAAAAATAGATGTCCATAACTACATGATTAGACTTTTTTTCTAGTAAAGGTGCCAACATTAGTTATGGCATAAGACAATCTTTTTCAACCAATAGAGCAGGGGAATTGGATAACCATATAGGTTACAAAAAATAAAAACCCAAATTAAAACAGAACAATCTTTGATCCTCACCTCACACTTAAAGAAATATGATCTCTAAATGAACCATGGATCATAGAACTAAAAGTAGGAGTAAAATTAAGACTTGGATGAGTTTGGTGACTGTCTTCTTCTGACAAAGTTTTAACATATGCACCAAAGGACTTAATTGATACTTAGGCAATAAGTACATTAAAAGATGCAACTAAATCACTGTAGATAAAGACAAGTTTAAAATTATGCTGAGATCCTCTATCATAAAGTAAAAGAACACTGCTCATGTTAATTGTTAGGATGTGGAGCAGTTTGGATTCTTATAGGTCACGGGAAGGATTGTAAAGTTGTTCACCTAATCCTGAAACACTTCAGTAGGTATTTTTTTTAAAGGTTAGTATATTTTACACAATTAGTTAGACCCCAAAACATTGTTCAGTTAAAATAACAAAATACGTGTTTATACAAAAACACATAATGGAACCTCCATATTATGATTTTTCATTTGTAGGTCACTGCACAAAAGACTCAGCTACAACAACAAAGGCTAACTCAGTCCTAATTGGAGTCTGAGGATAGGGTAAGGGTGGGTGATGTTAACTAGATGGTACATAAGATAATGGTGCAATTTTACAAAGAGATTAAAAGGACCATAATGATGAATTGGCAAAATATTTTCAACATAATCAATAGACTGTAGCAATTATAATAAATATAGCCCTTCTATAGATCAAAAAGAAAAATAGAAATCACTAAGTTGAAAAATTAGTGAATGTTCCAGATCATATAGAAGTGACAAAATTGGTAAACAGAAGCTCAGAAGTAAAAAATTTTATATATCTCTCTCTCTAACAAAGAAAATAATTAGAGCTTTGCATCTCTGAAAAGCAAGCATTTACAATTACAGAGAGGTTGGAAGAAAGTGGCCCTTCTGTCCTCAAGGAGAAACCTATTCTTGTGGAATAATTACTAGCTTTGAGAATGTATCTTCTCCATAGTGATACAACAGTTGGGACCAATTATAAAAAAATACATCAGATATAATGAATAATAAAATTTACCCAAGTGGTACCATGAAAGACTCATTATTTAATTATTATTATGAATGCATGCAGTAAAAGTAATAATATTTTCACTCGATAATAGTAGGTTATTATTGTATTATTATATTAGGATATTTAAAAATACAGTTTGGATGTAGAATGTCCCCCAAAGGCCAAATGTTAAAGGGGTGGCCCCTAGGGGGGTGGAACCTTGAGAGACCCTTGGGTTATGAGGAGCAAACCTTTTCAAGATGATTGTGGGACCTGGCCGTCCCTGTTCTCTGTTCCTTGACTTGTGACATATGCAATCGAGATTGCTCATGTGCTCACACCATCATGTGGCACCACAGAGCCGAAGCAAAGGTGCTGACCAATCATGTACTGGAACCTTCAGAACCAGGAGCCAAAATAAACCTTTTCCCTTCGGAAGCTAATTATCTCACGTATTTTAGGATAGTAATGGAATGAAACATTTGCATTTTCTTATTTTTTGTTATTTGCATGGAATAATAACATTGCTAAGTTCACGCTTCAGTTGGAAACTGAAAAAAGTTCTTTCTTTTTTTTTTTTTGAGACAGGGTCTCGCTTTGTGGTTCAAGCTGGCCCTGAGCTCAGCCTCCAACTCACATCACAATCCTCCTGCCTCTGCCTCCTGAGTTCTGGGATTACAGGCGTGAGCCATCACACCCGGCACTGTGGTATGTGGTACTGGTTGCTGCTGGGCGTGAGGCTTCACGCCCAGTATGGTATGTGATTACTGGAGATAGAACCTGGGTCCTTGCGCTTGCAAGACAGGCACCAGAAGCACTGAGCTAAATTCCCGGCCCTGGAAAAAGTTCTTTAAATGAAACGAGGGTATTTTTGTCTTTGAGATTTCAAGCACACTGAGTGGTTCACATCTGGCACCAACATGAGACATTCAATAATGAAGAGCTTTGAACCCCATTTCACAATAGAATTTTTTTAAAAAACTGAAATATTCAAAGAAAAACAAAGAACAAATAGTAGCAGGAAATAGAATAGGAAATCTTGCCATTTCAGTGTAAAATGTGATTTTTAAAATGTAGATCTCTTTCTTATCCAGCTGTAGTTTAGGAAATGGTTAGCATTTCTTTGGAAGACTATGTGCTCTTAAATCAGCTGGGAAATTAGAGATCTTTTGTAGCAGCTATTTTCTTTAGTTTTATAAATCATGTTATCTTTTCTCTATTGCATGATGTCATTTATTTTTTATTATCATAAGCAATGGTTGAATTATAATTAAGTAGAACTCAGTTTTTAAAAGCATATAATCAAAAAGAAAAACTCAAAATATTTTGATGTTTTTCTAACCCAGTCATTAAATGTCCTGTAACATATACCTATTAACGCTCTGGGTGAATTGTGATTAGAAATGTTATGAAAGAGTTTCTGCTTCAGTTTGGCATCATCTGAGAGAACTGTTGCTGTATTTGTTTTCATTTATTACCACATAAACAAAAATAAGGGAGTCTAGATCTTTGCAGCTGAAGTAATATAGGTGATTAATCTAATAAGATTTAACATTCTTAGTGAAAATTGTAATTGCTTTCCAAAGCCTGTTGGCGCCTGGACCCATCCCATTTTTCCAATCTTTTCTCCTTCCAAGCACAGACAGGGCTCCAGCTGGCTGGACTGTATGATTGCATCACAGAGTCTTGTGTATTCCTTCTTTCCTGACTTTGGCAACATTTTTCCTGCCTAGAAATGCCTCATATTTTTCTTTCTAGTTTTTTCAAGGTTTTCTTTTTCCACTCTCCTCTCTGGTGACTGCAGCCCAGGTAGCTGCTCCCTCAGTTACATACAAGGGTTGAGTGTCTGACTGCTGAGTTATCACCGCTTATCTTACTCAGCAGACTTTTAGGACATGCTCCCTATATCTACAAAAACAGCCAAACAAGTGAGGCAGGAAAGTGGCCCAGAGCAACCTCTCTTGTTCCCAGTGCATACTGGCCCTCGACTTTCTAGTGGAGGGAAAAAGATGTGAGAGAGAAACAAACATGATAGGCTGACATTTGGCTGGACTTGAATTGACCTGGAGTAGCAATCTGAGGCTCCCCCAAGGGGAAGCTAAAGACTGTGGCTTTTCTGAAGTACAGCTCACATTGTGTGTGTCAGCTCCTAGGCAGTGTCCTTGTAGTAATCCCTCAGCTGTTTCATAAAATTGCAGGATCATAAAATTGCAGACTAGGTGATGTTCCTGCCGTCCTTCCCTGTCTTCCTTTCCTTTCTTCCTTCCTGCAAACTCTTTCTCTGAAACCTTCAGCACTTCTGCCATCACATTGTCTCCAAGCCACAGAGCTCTACTGCTGCTTTGCTCCCAAATCTTCATCTCAGAGAGACCAGCATTTTGGTTGTATTGGTCTCAGTAATACTCACTGGACTTTTCCAAGATGTGATAAAAGTTAGGTCCTAGCAGAGGAGAAGATGAGTTGGGCTGTAGATACATTTATGCATATAATAAGAATCTGGTCTCAATAATATAGATAACATGTGAGTGTTGGGGTAGTGTCACATTCAGCTTTTGATAGTATCTATCCTTCTGTATCCTCTCCACCATTCCAGTATATAGAAGTACCATTATTTTTAAAAGTTGTTGTCTTTTGGAAACTAAATAATGAATAGGTTGGCTAAAGGCAAATGCTATGTATATGACACATAAGGTGTCTTTGAAACTTTTTCCTATTCAATAAACTTTCATATTTATATGTATTTTCTTTTCCTTGACTGTAATTTCTCTGTGGGAAGTGTCCTAAATGACTGCACAAGTTTATACTGCATGGCAAGAATGGATATATATTTAAGTATATGTATGTGTATTGCTTGTATATAATAAAATATGATCTGTTGGTAGCTACACAAGATCATGATAATCAGTCTGATGCTTTAGACTTTTCATTCAGTAGAAATTCTGAAGTACAAACTGAGATGTGCACGTAGAAAAGCGATACCTGGGAAATATTCCCTGATGTTAACAAGTCATCCTGAAAATTTTGTGCTAAATTCTTGGACAGCTTAATATGATTTCTGAGCCAAAGAAATTCAAACCCAGCAGTCTTGGAAGATTCCAGAAATCTGGGTTTTAAACAAGTATTCTAGAAAATTATAAGACATGCTGTAACAAACACCATATTCACAGTCATAACTTTATTTTCAATTAAATATACCATTTTTCTTTCAGTAAAATAATTATTGTGTCACTTTTATGTGTAAAGAATCATAAGATAAGTCAGATGTGAGTTTTCATTAGATAATAGAGATACTCAGTCCTAATAAAGGAAACCATTTCCCCCAAAATAAGACTTACCTGCCAAGAAGATCCAGTGTGATTAATGTCATGCACATTATAAGCTAAACCTAAGGAGTTTTACTTCAAAAGACACAAGAGGGCTCATTTTCAGGGAATGTCTCTTCTCAAGTCAAGCTAGAACTTATTTTACAAGTAGGTCTCATTTTGGGGCAAATAAGGGTACAAATGGATAGTGATCTTTAGAGATGTTTAGGTGTAACATTTAAGGTTTCAGGACAAAGTGCTGATTTCTTTGTAGTGAAGATCCTGAAAGACTTCACCATGGAGTCAATCATGGAAACTTGAAATGGTATATCACAAAGGGAATTTTAGGAAATAGTAGAAGGTGTAGGATTTGGAGAACATGATCACTTCCATGCTGGAGTCTATGCGAGGCAGCTGGGGAACAGGTGCAAAGCCTGGCTGAACAGCTGAGGTTTGAGAACATGGAGAGGTACTTAGGTGTGATGTAGCTGAAAGGATGTCCTGAACACCAATGTCAGGTATCTCACTTAGGGTTTAGCATCCAGTGAGATACAGAAAGCATTTTATTTGTATTATGTATAGTATTAATATGTAACTGTTTCTATATGCTCTATGATGTCTACTATTAAGACAAATGAAACCCTCACAATGGAAGGTAGAGACTAACATTATATCCACATAAATAAAAACCAGAAGGCTGTCTGCCTACAGTCTTCTCAAATACAATTTTGAAAAGTTTATCAGATATTCCTATTCATTATCATGCACATCATTCATATAGACACTAAAAGAAACATACATAAGTTTACTATGAGACTGTCACAAAAACAGTATGAGATATTGCCTTGTACTCCTTTTTTTAAAAAAAGAACAGAATAAACCAAAACAAAACAGAATCTGAAACACTGAAGGGTGAGGTAGCTTTACTAAAGAAAACATAAGCAAGGCAAGCTGAAGTCATGGGAAATGATAAAGACAGAGCAGGAGGTTGAAAACTGCCACAGATGGAGCAAAGATTTTCCAGATGTGGAATTCTTGCTATGGATCAGTGCTATTAGTTTGGCTCGCTGAGGTTCTACTAGGAAATAAATGAAAGGAGAATTCTTGGTAAATTCTGTGTGTAATCAAACTAAACCTGCTTTGTAAAACTTTCATATATTGTTTTGTTCAGGAGAATGTATAAGATCTTGTGATCTAAAGTTATTTCTCAGACACTGGCTTCCATTCTAGAGGGGAATCCTTCTGGAATGCCAGAAGGCATTGGTATGAATAGCAGAACATCTGCCTGGCGTGAAACATTTTGAACTTGCCCACATCTTTCTGTTCAGAGTGCCTCCTCTCGTGGAAGGAAGAGGTTGCTGGTCTCTTCCTGATGTGCTGTTGGAGCCCGCCTGGGAGAACGGCTCTGAGTAGATGCAGAATGACAAGTCCCTACTCAGCATCAGGGATCACGAGCTGGACTAACTTTTCAAATGCTCTGAAGTTCAGTGCTCCAGAACATTACAAAACAATGGAAGTTGTACTGCAACATGAAGCCAGCTTTACTAAAGTCACAAAACAAAAGACGTCTTATTTCCTCCGTTGTGTCACATGTGTGACCTCTGCCCTGCATGGAGTCTAAGCTTTTTCATTCAACACTGTGGCCAGAAGGCAGTCACAGAGGTCTTAGAGAATAGTGTAACTTTTAAAAAGATCACACAAATTCTCCCATATTCAATACAAGTATGTAAATTCTTTAAATGAAAAAATACCAAGTCATATTATACAAGTAAGTCCAATCAGATTCAGATTTTTTTCTATAGAAGATTCTGTATTTTTTTAAAAAATGTGTTTGTTGACTGTCTTATTATAAGTTTTGCTTATTTATATTCATACTCAAATACATTCTTATATATTCTTCACAATTTTGGGCTTATTATTTTAGCCATTATTATTTAATATCTTACTTATTAAGGGAATATGAACATAGTCTACTGGAAACAGTAAATTACCAAGGGTAGTAGCATTTGACCAAAGAAGTTACAAGGAAAACTGAAAACTTAATGTTATATTAGGATAAAATTAACTGATTTTAAAAGGTAATTTATTTAGTCAAGAGTAAAAGAAAGTCTAGGTACCTCATAAATACAAGATGAGATGGTAATGGTTTGGATGTCTAGGAGAAATTTCTACAAGATGCAATATACTTATGAAATAACAGTATAGTTTTAGTGAGAGAGAGAGAGAGAGAGAGAGAGAGACAGACAGACAGACAGACGGACGGATGGACAGACAGACAGACAGACAGAGAAATGTTGAGCTTGAATGTGGTGCTGTCTACTGGCTGGCCAACATAGTCTCTGGCCTTGAGTCAAGTGTGATTTTTCTGCAGCTGCCCACCTGGATCCAGCTGACTCTCAGATGTCTCGGAAACATTGGATGCTTCTCTCAGGGACTGTAGATACGATGAGCCCTGAAACCTGTCCCTGTCAATAGGGAGTTCATAGAAAAGTGGGAGGGGACAACCCAAAAGTGGTACTCCAGACAGTTATCTATAGAAAGACTGACTTGGAAAAGAGAAAAGGGTTTTCCTTAGAAGACTATTTTTGAGAAAGTGAACTTCAAGGAGAAAAGGTCTAAGTAGAAGGAGATGTGACATATAAATTACATGAAATGTAGGTTTTCCATTTTGGGGTATACTTTTATTTGTACTTAAAGCAGGACAAATGGTGAGGTAAGATATGTAGAAGTAAAGGAAATGCTTTAGAATAAGACAGAGTCCTGTGCTCTGTAGTGTATGAGAAAGAAAGAAAAAAAAAACTCAACAGAAACACTTGCTGCTCTCCTCTGCATAAAGCAGTGAGTACTCAATAAATTATAGCTCACAATAATATATTTGGTAGTTTTTTTTTCTTTTGAAAGCTTCAAAAAACTCCACAGGACAGAAATTAGGTAAATTCAATGACTAAGGTGAATAAATCACTTTTGCCTAAGAAGGATAAAAGTTAACATCAGTAAAATATTTAATGTACTTTATTTCCATGAAATTTCTGCAGTTTTCACATTAACAGTGTATTAAGTAAGTTCTTTAACTCCACATATATTATTCCCGAGGACTCTAAGATTTTTCTTTCCATTATTTCAGTTAAATGTGTCATGAAAATATTAAATGGATAATTTTACCAAGAAAAACTCCTAAGTTTTAAATTGTGTGCTACCTCTGAGTGGCATGATGAACTCTTGTGCCAATCTGCCATATCCTGCCAGGAATGCAAATTATACCTTTGATCAGGTTACACACCACACATATGCTATTCACTATTAGTCTCTTAATAGCCTATGTGTGGAAATGATAGCAAGAATAGGTAGGATATATACGACCTGTGCTTTCATACATGCACTGGAATCTTAGAACATATTCTCCATGGATGAAGAGAAACAAATAAATGGGATAGAATATTATTCAGCTCTAAAAAGAATGAGCAATCCATGAAAAGCCATGGAGACACCATAAAAGTATAGTAAGTGAAGGAAGTGGATCTCCAAGATGCCATGTGGAAGTTGCTGTGTGATTATACCATTGTGGTCTCACACATACTATAGTGTAGTCTTGCCACATTCAAGTTGCCCTTTGCCCGACTCTCCCTCCTTCCTTCCTGGCCACCACTGGCCATCTCATTACTCCTGCTGTGATCAGAATATCACACAGTTTGAACTGTGCTCCACTCTCCATGATGCTGTAAACTTTAAACTACTCAAAAATTAAAGTTCACCTATTAATGAAATACATTCCTTTTGGCTGCGTGGCACTATGCTAGGTGATGTTTTTAAAGGGACAAATGATGTGCAATGTGAATATGCTGGACAAAAGTATTATAGGGAGCACATCAAAAAGAAACAACACATTCAAAGGACAAGGACAGATCATCTCAATTTAAATATGAAAATGTTTATGTCAAGCTATATATGCAATTTCAGACAATGAGAAACGTCTATGAATAGGAGTTATGGTAGAAGACTTTTCGGTATCAATGAAACATAAATGGGTCCTAGGAGGTTGGAGTGATACTTTCTAGAAGAGAAGAAGGTGAATAGAAGCTTGTGTCATGTGCAAGCAAATTCAGGAGGAGAGTGAGGCTGTTTCCATGGCTGCAGCAGATGGTGACTGTTAGATGAAGATGAGACTTAAGCTTGGAAAGAAAGTGTAAGAACATTCAGTGTCCTCGGGAGTCTTGACACTCAACGTCATGTAGAGCACAGAGTTAGGAATATATGCTCCAATCTTCACTGGTTGTTTGCACCCTGTTGTGGCTACAGTGTGACTTTGGGTATCTTAGGAAAACGGCGATCCCTTTTCTTTATAATGTAGGTAACCAGAGCATTATTTTACAAGGCTGCTCAGGGGTTAAGTGAGTTCATGTTTATAAAGTGCTTAGAAAAGTGCAGGCACAGAGGAGATCCTTGCTGTTAATTCATTCGATACACAATGGCTTAAATAACTGTTTAGAGGCTGATATTGTACAGATTTAAGGAAAATACCCCCCTTCAGGAAATCAGATCATGGAGGGAGGGAACAATAAATATATCTTCAAAGATCATAGGCTTATTAAAAAAGTAGGGAGATTGATAAAATAATGAACTATACTGTTATCTTCCATTAATATATTTCCTTAAGCCCACAGGAATGAATGATTTGATAATCATATTAAGAAAAATTACATAATATTAGCAGTTTTAAGAGTCACTAGAATGTGGAAAAAATATGGACCTCAAATTCTTGTCTACAGAAAAAAATATTGATGTACTTTTAACCAACAGAGGGTTAATGAAAGAAATAAATATAGTTATGCCAGCAGAATTATATGCTATTTCTTATTCTAATGGAAGGGACTGTCAAAGTAATGTACCTCTTCAGAGGAACTGGAACCAATGGGCATTATCTTTTAGCACATATCACACTGGAACTGTAGTCACATCACTACCTCAAATGACTGAACTACAATCCAAACACTGGAAATTCTTCAAAAGCAAATATTTGAAGGCATTTAAGAAGTAATCACATATGATTTCAAACTGATTGAAGCTTGTTTATTGCTTTTAAATGAAACTAATGGAGAAAGATCTGTTCATACATTATCTTTCTTCAGGGTTGATGACCATAACATGATTTTTCTCCAAATAAAATTCAGAGGCAATTACAATGCAGCTCCCAATTTTTTGGACCACAGTAGTATTTCATAGCCAGCCCTTCAAGCCTTCAATAGCTCTTCCTTACAAGAACTAGTAAAAAGAATAAGGATTCAGAAAACATTCTGGAAGAAGAAACATCAAATTTATCAAATACCATGAAAAGCCTTGGCCATTAATGGAGTTAAGATTACTTGAGTGCTGGCTTGTTTGAATGATAACTTGTTTGGATGTCAAATAAATTGATTGTTCCCAAATGATTTTTTGAGCACCCTCCCTCTGCAAAGTGCTGTACATACGGCAAGGATGAGTGGGAGGTCTGTGACTTGAAGGAACTCACAATTTGATAAAGGAAACAGAACAGGAAACACTAAACACCATCAGGAAGATACTGGTGAAGTATCCCTGTCAAGCTCCAGAAACCTGGAAAGACTACTCCACATGAAGGAAGGAATAATGTAATCGAAACTCATGAAAAGAAAACGTCACAGATCAATGTTGCTTGAAATATAAATGAGAAGAAAAGGATGTATATTAATTTATTCCAACCATATAGTCAGTTTTATTTATCTATTTAGTAGTAAATAAAAATTTCAAACCTAAGAAACATTTAGAAAATTATCTAATTAAAATATATACCTTTGGTATTTAGAATAGTTTGTTTATATATTTCATGAACTCTTTTGATACTTGAAAGCTAATGTGTTTCCTCTCCACGGCCCCGTCAACCACAGGCAACTTTGCACAGATTAGTTTACATCAGGTTTCAGAGAAATCGAGAGGTTCTGTGTGGTCATACTCTGAATTCCTTCCTCCTAACAAAAACCGGGATTAGAGAGTATAATACTTTTTTAAAAAGTAGAGAGTATTTATAAGCGGCTAGTATAAAAATACTGAAATTCAATTTCTGAGAGTAAAAGGAAATAAAGAATTTGGAATGCTGGCCAAAGCCCAGCCTGGCCAGATAAATACATTTTTAAGATCCTGCTGAATGCTGTAAAACAATGGGGGGCTTTGCAGTTATAGGTGGAACTTGACTTTGAATAGAATTCAAAGATTCTACATTTGGCTTTGAGTACATCTTGGGCACAGAGCAAAGCCTTTGTTATTTAAAAAAAGTGTCATTTATTCATTCATTTGCCAAGCATTAAGCAAACACAATAATAGCAAACATTAGGAATACAGAATTAAATGTTACAAAAATTCTGTCTTTCAAGGTATTCATGATTTAGTTTGTGACACAGCAATAACATTAACCTGATTCATACCAAATTAGAAAAGTGATACAGAGTAGAGTAGGTCAAAGAATTCTGGTGTAGAGCAGTCTTATTTTTAGTCAAATCTCTTTGGGTATGTAAATATTGAAGCACAAGTAAGACTGAAATAGGTCACCTGGCTACAGCTCTGAATCCAAGCTATGATGCTCACACAGAGAAAACAGGAAGTATCTATCCTTTTTATTTTTTAGCTTATATCCCTCAGTATCCTCACTTCCTTTCTCAGTGATCAAAGAACCCCCCCCCCAAATTAATACTTGAAAGCACCGATCTAGACTTTGCTATTTGGTATGTTTGCAAGGAATATGGAATGAAATGTGAAGATCCTAGTTTCTGCCATCACACATTTGTCAAAGATAGGTTTGATTTCTATTTTCTGTTCCTTGAGATGCAACACAACGTTTGGAGAGACTATGATTCTCTTATGTGATCCTGAATAATATCTTTCACAAGCGTTTCAGGCTATAATTATTCGTTAATTTGATTTTTTTTATCATTTTCTAGCCAACTAAATAACTGTAAGCAGAGGAAAAAACATTTTAAAGAAAATGAACAATGAAGCAAACCAAGATCAGATTCTCAGTCATATTCCTCAATGGTACCCACTATATATAAGTATCGGATAGGTCCCCAGATTGTACCATTAATTAATTACCAGCTTGAGACTTTTGGTAGTTCCAGAGAGCAGGAGAGTGAAGGAAGAAGGAAGAGAAAGAGTTAAATAAAACTTTTGGATGATATTTGTTCCAAATCATGAATATTAAAACTAGAGTGTCTGTGTGGTTATAGTTTCCTGAATAATGCATTGATTGTGGGACACAGAAAAACAATAATTTTGACCAATAAAAATTCAACCTCGAGAAGAGAGCAACTTAAAATAACAAAACTGGAACAGAAAATACATAGAGTTTTTTTAGGAGTACAGACAAAAAATCCATGATTAATATCTGCTTGAGAGGGGTGGGGATTTAGCTTAGGTGGTATCATGCCTACCTTGGAAGCACAAGGGTCTGTGTTTGAACCCATATGCTGCAAACAAAACAAAACAAAACAGAACAACCTCCAAACCAAAAACAAACAGAATATCTGCTTGAGAAATGACTCATCATGGAGATGATAGGGTAATTAGAGCTAATCAAACAAGTAGCATTTTCAAGACAGAGAAGGGAAAGTGCCATTTTTCTCTGATAATAATGGTCCTCAGGTAGCCACACAGCCTGAAAAAACTGGCAAATTATTCCATGATTTAAATTTAGGATGAGCACTTTGACATTACTCCATATTACTCCTTCTCAAATACATCCAGAGACTCATGTTTTAGTGTTTGAAATACAGTGTAATTTTCTAAGGACATTCTTCTATTCAATAGGCAACATATTCTACATCATAAGGGTGGATACATTTCTCCCACTTAGTATTAAATGCTATTATTTTCATTTAGGATGACAAAAGCGGTTATTATAATATTTTTTCCTGAATTCACCATCTTTGTATTTTTTGCCTGTTATTTCTATTATTTTTTTAAAGAAGAGCAGATACACTCCACAGATCTAGAAAGCTGGAGGACACAAGAGGGGTTCATAGTTGTATAAGTGGCTGTGGTTGTACCAACCAACAGAACAAAATAAAAGAAGGAAGCGAAAATAGTGGTACGTGTATCAGTGAAGCATTTAGCAGGAAATAAAAGGCATATTGCACACGCCAAGGCAAGTTTAACATCAGGAGTATTTATAAAAATACAAGGAAATCACGCAGAGAGATGAGGAGTGTTTGTCATATTCTCAAGAACTACATGGAAAGGCTGTTTAAAAGACCACAGCAATGATTCTTGGGGAATGAATCACTAAGATAATTGGCAGAGACCTCCAACCAGGATCTCCTGGGCAGGACCTCATTGGCTGACTGGAGAAGACAGACAAGAGGAAGCCTGCTAGACTAGTCCACGTTGGTCAGGGAGAAGAAAAGCAGAGGACAGATCTGGGGGTGAAATAGATACCTACACAATGACTATACTGCATCTGGCCTACAAATGCCTAGACGTGTTAAGCAGAAAAGTTTGATTTTATCCTTTAGATAACAAGGAGACAGAAAAAATAGAGCAGCGAGCGACATGATCAGGTCTTGCTTACTGAAAATAACCCCGATGAGAGTGAACAGTAGATGTGTGCAGTAAGATGATAAAATGATGAACAGTTCCGGATAATTTTGTGAAACTCCTGTGGACAGCGCGGCGCTGACTGAAAGCGATGGCAGGAGCAATGGACAAGGGGTGAAGGAAAGACATCAGCAGCACCGTGCACAGGAGTTGAGGGAGGGTGGTAGGAAAATCCAGGCACCTGGCTGGGTTGTTGGGTAGATGAGATCCAGTAGGTCGAATCACCCAAGGGGTTGAGGAGGAGCACTCATACATAGTGAGACAGGGCATGTACATTTCTCAGGAACTAATCTCTTATGAAAACTGAAGAGTCTCTGTTCCCAAGGGAGAATTTCAGCCTTACAAGGGAAAGTTTTTACTGAAGGGACAAACGCTCAGCTGTTACTTGGTGCCCCCGGAAGTGTGTAAGGGCTCTGCACACACAGTTACAGAGCGAAGGCAAGACTCGTGTCTGTACGGTCTGCATACATGAGGGTATGTGCACTGCTAATTATCATGAAAAACAGCCACTTCTGTTTTGAGCCTACTGTGTCAACCTTTATGGTTTACAATGGAACAATGGATTAATTATGTTCTATAAATGAGGGGAAAGAGGAAGTTAAATAATTTGGGGAGGCCAGACAAGGTAGTAAGTAGATATGTTGGAGAATGTGTCAGTGGCATTGGCCCACTCTTGAGGGGCACTGGGGGAGTCACTAGGGGCTAATGGAGGTTAGATGAAAACATTATACATTGGATGCAATTATATATATTGATACTTGTGTGACTGGGTAGAATTCTTGAAGAACAGTGGGTTGGAAATCACTTCAGATCCTTAGAATGTCCATTTGTATGCAGAGTTCCTTCGGACCAACATTTGAATGATTCTTTTTCTGGGAAGCTGTTAAATAAGGCGGGTTCAGAAACTTTAAGTTCAGAAGAGAAGGAAGATGATGTACAATAGGATCTTCTCCAACTACAGTTTGAGGTCCTTTGGGGCTGAAGCTGTGTCTTACTCACAATTATTCCCTTGATAGAATCTAGTATGATTCCTAGAGTGTGCTGCTATTCAGTAAATATTTGTGGCATAAGTGTGTCCATAGAAAGGTGTTGCAAAAGTATTTCCCCTGGGCGTATTTTGACCTCGCATGATAGAAAACACAGCAGTCCAGATCCTGCTGGGCTGTAAAAACTGACTAACATGAGTCAGAACAGAGATGGAGCCTAAAGCCCACACAGAAACAGCCACACACATGGACAATGAACAGAATGTCCCCCAAAATGATTCTCTCTAGAGCTTCACAAAGTTTAGTAGAGTTGGTTTCATTTGGCTTTGATGAGAGGTCACACAGACTAAAATAGACTTTCTTAAAAAGGAACAATTGACTATATTCATTTAGCAAGACAGAAGAAAATGATAATATTTAGGGGTGGGAATGAAGCTTCATCCCATTTCAGAGCTCAGATACCCCCCAAAGACCGTGTCCTTTGCTTTTGGGATTATTCCTTTGTATGGAGGAGCTTAAAGTAAAAAAAGAGATTTGTGTTCGTGTACAAAACACTGACAATATTTTTAATATTTTAAATAGAGCAGGAGATAGTTTAGAAATATAAGTATTAAAATGCCAAAACTGTGATAGTCCTTGGCAATTTTTGAAATAAATTATATTCTCTTTTGAATTGTTCAACCTGCTACCATTATTCAAAAGCTATTCAAACATAAGCATTTGTCTTGATAAGTATATTCACTCCTCACTTTTATAGACATGATTTCTTTTTTACGTTCCTGTCATCAAAAAAAATCATATTTTTCTTTTCAACCCAGTACTTTCTCCAGAATCTATGGCAAAATTCCAATCATTCTAATATTTTAGCATACAGGAGACACCAGATTCTGATCAAATGAGTCCCCTGCCCCTTGGGGTGCTGAGCATCTGTGTTGTGACGTCCAGGTGCCTGGGCCTGGGGCAGGTCAAGCTTTTTTATCACTGGATCCTGTTTTTCACAAGTATCTTAGAATTTTCATAAATTGAATTTAACATCTCTTTTCAAGCTCATTTTTATATTAGTACATATTTGTACTATCAAATGCTTACAATTATATTAGAGAATAGGTTCTTATTAAATATGTTTTTAATCTATCTGAAATTTTTTGTGTTCTTTTCCCCTTCCCCCCTCATCCTTAAAACACAATTTTACATTTTCATTTTCTTCTTTCAGATCTTATGTCTGACATATACAAATTAATTCATTATGGATAGTTGTCAGATGTACAGCACACAGCTTAATTCTTTCCACGTCCCTCTCTCCTCTCCCTTCTTTGTACCCTCCTCTTCCCATTTGCACAATGTCTACTTCCCTGTTTCCTGTCTTTTATTTATACTTCAGATTTTCCATATGAGAGAAACCGTATGGTATTTAAACTTCTGTGTCTAATTTATTTTGCTTAACACTATATTTTCAGGTTGTATCTATTTGCCTACAAATAATGCAAATTTATCCTTTATAACTGAGTAGTATTTGAATATGCATAGATGCCCCATTTTTCTTATTCACTCATGTCTTGAGGGGCTTATAGGCCTGTTCCGTGATTAATGAATTAAGGCTTGTGCTGCTGTAAACATTGGTGTGCATGTATTACTGTGATATGATGGCACTAATTCTTTTGGAAAATATCAAGAAAGGAAATAGCTGAGTCAAATGGCATTTCTGTTTTTTTGTGTTTTGAGGCATCTCCCTGTGACTGCTGCCGTAGTTGTCCTAGTCTACATTCCCACCAGCAAAGTAGGAGTGTTCTTTTCTCACCACAGCCTCACCAGTACTGGCTATTGTTTGATAACTTCATGATTTTCAGTCTTTCTGGTGTGAAACAAAATTTCACTGTTTTAATTTGCATTTTGTTAATTGTGGAACATTTTCTCAGGCATTTATTGGTCATGTGCATTTATTCTTCTGAGAAGTAACTATTCATTTCAGTTACCTAGTTTGGACTGGGTCTTTTTCCTTTGGACAGTCTAATCTTTTGAGTTCTTTTTATGATCCAGATAAGAACCTCTGTCTGAAGGGCTGCTGGCAAGGTATTCTTCCCATTCTTTATGTTGTGTCCTACTCTGTTAGTTATTTCCTTTGCTTTGCAGAAGCTTCTTAATTTTCTATAGTTCCATTGATTGATGCTATTATTTCATGCTCAGAATGTCTTTCCTATGCCTATGATTTCAAGGGCTTTACCTATTTTATCTCCCAACAACTTAAACATATTTGTTTTAATATTTAGATTGGGTCCATTTTGATTTTAGTGTAGTGCATGTTGAGAGATATGGGTGTAGCTTCAGTCTTCTGCATACATGTAGCTTGTTTTCCCAGTGCTTTTTGCTAAGGAAGTTGTATTTCCTCCCTCATATGTTGTTGACCCATCTGTCAAAGATCAAGTGATAAAGTGTGTCTGGGGCTGTCTCTATGTCCAGTGTTCCACTTATACACTTGTGCTCTGTGCCAACACCATGCTGTTTTTACCATTGTAGTTTTGTGGTATAACTTCCAGCCCAGGACAATGAGGTCTCTTACTTTGGATTTATTGCGGAGGATTATTTCTTGTTCTATCTTTTTGTTCTGTGAGTTTCAAGACTGTTTTTCTTACATCTGTTAGGCTTGTTATTGGTAATTAATTTTATCACAATTTCATTAAATCTGTACATAATTTTGAATATGTTGGTTTTGCATATCTGTGATAAGGGATATCTTTCCATTTTCTGATAATCATTTGTTCTTTTTCATAGTTTTATAGTTTTCATTGTTGAAATCTTTCACTTTGTTGTTTAGGTCAGTTCTTAAATAGGTAATTTTCCTTGATTCAACTGATAATAGCATTATTTTCTTAATTTCTATTTCGGAAAGAAAATTTTGGTATATATGAAAGCTATTGAGTTTTACATGTCATTGTGGTGTCCTGTTACATTGTTGAACATGGTTATTAGTTCTAGAACTCATTTGAATCTTCTGTGTAAAAAATCAGTTTATCTGCAAATAGTGATAATGTGACTTCTTTTCCTACATCTTTTACTTCTTTTGTCTTTTTCTATTGCCTGATTAATGTTGTTCCAGCTAATGTTTTAAGTAAACTATGCAAATTTTCATCCTGCTTCTCATTTTAAAAGGGTAGCTTTCAGCTTCTCCTCATTCAATATGTCTCTGGCAGTTGGTTTGTCATAAATGACTTTTATCAGATTATAGTCCTGCTATACATATTTCCTCAGTGTGCTCTAGAAAAAATTCTGAATAGATGTTGCATTTTGAAATGCGTCTTCTGCTTCCACAGATGTGATCCAGTGTTTTTGTCCTTGCTTATGTTTACATGGTACATTAAATTTATCAATTTGTATATGTTTAAATATCCTTGCACCTATGCAGTGAAATCTATTTGGACGTGATATATTATCCCTTTGAGGATTTGTTGCATTGTATTTGCCAATATCTTATTGAGAATTTTTGTGCCTATGTTCATTAAGTTGATTAGCTTGTAGTTTTTACTTTTTTAGTCGGATCTTTGTCTGGTTTGGGGATCAGAATGATGTTGGAAACACTTCTTTTAATTTTATTGAAAAATTTAAGGAGTATTGATGTTACATACTTCTCGAAGGTTTTTTGGAATTCAGCAGTAAATGCATAAGGTACTGGGCCTTTCTTAGTTGATAAGATTTTTATTACTGCCTTGAACTCATTGCTAATTATCAGATTGTTCAGAATTTCTATGTCTTCTTAGTTCAGTTTTGGTAATATGCATGTGTTTCTTTATGATTTTCCATTTCATTCATGATTTCAGAAAGCCTGTCTTCACATCATTTCTCCAGTTTATAAATTTTATGCAATTTTTTATTTCCAATATTTCTTTCTGAAGCTTTTTTTGTGGAGTGCATGTCTTCGATAAATTTTTCATTCATCCTTTGAACCACTTTTGTTTTAATTTTTACATTTGTTTTTCCTGTATACACATTGGTCATTTTATGGGCCACTATTTTTGAAATTTCTCAAGTTGTTTTCCTTTTTCTTACCACTGTGTACAACTTTCCTAACTTGTACAGCATTTGCTTTCCCATCCTTTGAACCTTCAAATCTATTTTGGGAGAGTGGAGAGTCTCTGGGAGATATATATGTATATATATATATATATATCCCCCACCTTGGTACTGGGAGATGCAAGAGTGACAGAGAGGTAAGTGTGGAGAGATTGGTTGATATGAAGATGTCTTTATTTAGAACTTGTTTTCCACTGCTGTGTTCATGTTTTTATTTATTTAAAGATATTTTCACACCTATAAGCTTTTCAATTTATAGCATTTAGGTTGGGCTCTAATCTAAGTAGAATACTTTTATTGTTTATGTCAATGTCAAGAGGACCTAGTGTACATCAATCACATACATTAAAATTAATTTTGATAGCTTCATTTTTTAACATCCCTTAGAAATTACATTGTAGTAGGATGTATGATCTGTCAGAATGTAGAGACAAAGAATAAAGGGAAGGAGAAAAGAGGAAGACAAGAGCTATGTCAACAGGAAACATGAAAACAGGAAGTCGGTCTTTTTACAGCTGGGGTAAAGGCTGTTGTAGAGAGAAGTTTCGAAGAATATCTGTGTAGCCAAGAAGATGTATACAGGAGGGCGGCAATGAATTTATGGACCTAGGGGGACTGTGATATTGCTAATGCCTTTTCATACATTTGTTGATAGTTTTGTTTGGTTCCTCTAAGGCCAATTTTATTAAACAGCAACAACAATAAAAACCTGCCCTGATATACCCTTAAATGGTACTTCTTAATTTATAGTACTGGTTAATTCTTATTCTTGAATGCATTATTACAGTCTCACATTGCGTTTGTGGCATCAGATAGCTGGGAGTTGGGCAGACAGCAAAAGATGTAATAGTGAGGGTGAGAGGTCTAAAAGTAAGAGGGTAAGGCTGGAAGAATAGGAGGGAAGTGAGAGACAGAGAGGGAGAGAAAGAGAAAGAGAGAGCACAAAGAAGAAACCCTTGAAACTTGAGGTACTATAATCATACAATATCATAAAGAAGAACTAAAAGAAAGAAGCATAAGATAAATGAAAATAGAGAATAAAAAGGAAAAAAAAATAGAAGACATGATAAGAAACAATGAGAATAACCCCAAACTATCAAGGCTAAAATAACTACCAAAATAATCACATTTGCCAAAAGCATAGCAACAAGAATAAAGCATTCACACGGTTGTATCAATAGCCCAGTTCTTCACCCCAAGGCCCTCTTCGCTGGTGTAGCTGGCTTCAATTAGCCTATTTCCTCCATGGAGACAGTCGCCTGACAAAGCCTTGGGGACTTTGCTCCCTCGTAAATTATGTCCTGGTTTTGAGCTCCAGCTTTGCCTCTCTGCAGATCTCTATGGATCGAGTTGGCTTGGTCAATTTGGAGAGTAATGATTGTGAATATCTGTCCCTTCTCAGGATTTTCTTACCTAAAAGCCTCTCTCCTAGGTTCTGATTATCGGCTTCAGCGCTGCAAAAAACACAAGAGGACGCTCTTCTTCTTTTCCACTTCCCGGAAGTAGCACGGGCACTGAGGGAGTGGTTTTCTGATTTTGTCCCAGAACTGAGGTTCATTTTCTTTTGTCCTTCTCGCTCCGTAAGAAGAAATGACAACTGCAGCATGGAATGCTCCGTCTACCCACCTCTCATTGTATGTGGGAGAAATAGGCAGCTTATTATTACTATTTTAAAACTGTGTTGGGGAAACCTTTCCCGGAGTTTTGTCATCTGCAGGCTCTGGGGCCTGGGATTGCTGGTGAGAGGCTATGAAATTTTATTCCTCTGTTTTCAGTTCCTTTGAGACCTTGGGTTGGATTTGTCTGACTTCAGTGTGTTGTTAGATAAAAAGTGATGGCTAATTGTCATTATTGTTGAAGAGAAAGGAACTTTCCAGGATTTTAAGAAGCAGCGATTGAATTGCATTTATATTCTCTGTTTAGCTGGTTCTTTGTTAGAATAGTATTTTTATAATACTTGATAAACTTGATAAAATAAAATTGAGGCCATTTAAGCAGAAGAGAGAAAAGATAGTTTTCTGTTTCTGTATCACTTCAAACATCTCTTTTCCTTCTTCTTCCTCCTGGCCAGTCTACTACTCATATCCAAGTTTTCTCATTGGTTTATGAAAGAATTTGCTGATATTCTGAAATAAGGCAACAACGTCGCTCTTTGACAGACTTTGTTTAAATTGTAGCTCATCTGGGGAATTACAGAGGTCACAGTCCAAGATAAAGTGGAAATTCACCTAAGGTTTTGCTCATTGAAATCTATACGCTCACTTAACCATCTATTTCTTGTTTTAACTAGATAACTAGCAAAAATCTGTTTAAAGATACTGGGGCTCTGAGCTATAAGTACAATTACTATAGTTAATCCATGCAATATTAGTATATCGCTAAGAAGAACAATTTTTTTCCTTCTAATAGGCATGAAACCAATGAAATATTTTTCTCTTATTTTGAAGGATTTTCACCATTATTATACAGTGAAAAAATTAGACATAGTCTAAATATGGAAGAATGAAGAGGTTGTGAAAATATTTGTGTAAAAGTTATCTACCAGCAAAAAACTTTCTAAAATAGAAGAGGAACATCTTTAGTATAAAAATTGTATCAGATAAACATTAGTGTTTATAGTAGAAATGCACTTAAAATCATGACATCTCACAGCTAACATTATTATTATTTTTTTTAGACAGGGTCTCTCTTTGTTGTTCAGGCTGATCCTGAACTCAGCCTCGAATTTATCAATCCTCCTGCCTCTGCCTCCCGAGTGCTGGGATGACAGACATGAGCCACCATGCCTGGCACTGTGGTATGTGGTACTGATTGCTGGTGGGCATGAGTTACCACATCCAGCATTGTTATATGTGGTTACCGGGGATCAAACCAGGGACCTTGTGCTTGCATGGCAGGCACCAGAACCACTGAGTTAAATCCTCTGCCCTAACATTATAAATTTTTAATAGGGATCTTAAACATCACAAATGCCTAAGAATTAAGTGATATGTTTCAAGTGTAGGGGCACTCCTTTTTAAAAGTTGACACATTTATATACACATCACGATCACACTCAATATTCATAATTTTTACCAGTATATGACATGACTTGGTTCATATTTTTTTCCCATTCCCCTACCCAACCCACAACTCCCATATATATATATGTGTGTGTGTATATATACATACATATATATATATGTATATATATATATGTATGTATATATATATACATATACATATATAATATAAACTTTGTTTCCTGGTTTTCATTACATTTTTCTTTCCTCTTGTTATTTACCCCACCCCCTTTTGCTTTGAATATTTTCTGTTTCACAATATCTACCACATATTCTAGTAGTCATTTACATCTTCAGAATCTTATACCAGAGAAAAGATACAGTATTTACACATATGTGATCTGTTTATTTCACTTATGACTAGTCTTGAAGGTATATCATTTGAATATAAAAGTCTCAAATTTATCATTCTTTATGGCTGAATAGCATTCTATTTTATGTAAAAATCACATCTTCTTTATCCAGTCTCCAGTTGATGGGCATTTGGGTTATTTCCAAGATCTAGCTATCACAAACTGAGCCACTATAAACATAGGTGTACATATATTGCTATGATATGAATCTTTTGATTTTTTCATATATATTCTTAGCAGGGGAATAACTGTTTCAAATGGAACCATTAATCCTAGGTTTTTTTTTTTTTTTTTGAGACAGGGTCTCGCTTTTTGTGGTTCAGGCTGGCCCTGAGCTCAGCCTCCAACTCACATCACAATCCTCCTGCCTCTGCCTCCCGAGTGCTGGGATTACAGGCGTGAGCCACCATGCCCGGCACTGTGGCATGTGGTACTGGTTGCTGCTGGGTGTGGGTCTCCACACCCAGTATTGTTATGTGGTTACCGGGGAATTGAACCCAGGCCCTTGCGCTTGCAAGACAGGCGCCGGAACCACTGAGCTAATTCCCCGGCCCTAATCCTAGGTTTTTGAGTAGTCTTCACACTTATCTTTATAGTGATTGTATAAGTCTACACTCCCACCAACAGTAGAGAAGGGGTCCTTTCTCCTCACAGTCTCACCAACATTTGTTGCTGGTTAATTTCGAGATAACAGCCATTCTTTGTGGAGTGAGATGAAATCCCAGTGTTGTTTTCCTTTGCATCTGGTAACACTCCTTTTATCTATTTTTCCTTTTTTGCTTTTGCTTCCATTACACAGAACTTACAAGATAATACTGAGAAAGATTTTCAAAAGCACATAATTCTACCAATTCAAGTCTATTTTTTCATTTTGCCACATTTTTAAACAGTCCTTATTTTCCTGTAATATGTTAGATATATTCAGAGCATAGAAAAGTAATTAATTTTCCAATAATGTTATTTATTTTGCTTTGTACCCACATTTTTGCTAGAACTATAGTAGCTTTAAGCATTACTTTTTTCCTCTGGCCACTGAATGAGATAATTACGATCAAAAGAGAAATCTTGATACATATGAAAAACCAATCTCCAAAGAACATTCCTTAGAATATGGATCAACATGAAATTCTTTTCCATAAGTAAAAAAAAAATTGCAAAGAAATAAATAATTTCTCGAGAAACATAAAATGTAGTTACAGTAAGCTGAAAGGGTACAAAAAATGTTGAAATATTATTTTAACACAACATAATGTTATATACATATGTGATATTATGTATGTTACATACATATGTATGTAACATTTATTTCTTTTCAAGAATTCAATAATATCATTTTTTCAAATATATTGACATATAGACATTTTAGATATTTAATGAAATATATATTTTAAGATGGAATTTGATTCTTAGATTGGTAGGACAAAAGCAAAATGTCAACTTACCACCCTTTTCCTTCTCTGAGATACCTGGAATAGCCTGAAAAAGAAAAGAAAAGAATAAAATTATGGTTTAATTAGGAGTAAACATTAAATAACATGATGGGAAACAAAAGAGAGTGTCAGAAATGTGGAAGAATTGAGCGGGGCCTGACAGTAAGAAAATAAGCCTTGTGGACTCTTGGGCAAGTCATCATGTCTGGTTTGGCTGTGATAACTACAAATCATCAAGTCATTTTCGTGTCTGAGACAGATTCACTCTAACACGTCCTCAGGTTGTTGTCAGAATACACTGACAGTAAGTAACGCTTAATATACTTTGAATTTGGGCAGAATATCTGCACTTAATTTTTTTTGTCTTATTATTGGAGAATAAAAATTTATTTTTAGGCTAATTTCTAGGCATTTCAAATTTCTGTGCTGCTTTTGATTTTCTGAATGCCCTTGAACTAGCTTACCTCCCAAATGATATTGTTGAATTCCTGAAAAGAAAAATCTACTCATCAAAATATTTCATATTTATATGTAAACTCTCTTACCTACCAAGCTGAGAGTCTTTGAAAAGCAAAGACAGTCACATCTACTTTACAGGACTGATGAAAGAAGAAAAATGTGATGGACTCTGTAAAGCATATACGGTCCTTCCAAAGAAGACAGCTATCCTTGCTGCTTATCTCCATACATGCTGACCACGTAGGCCAGTGCACTGATATGCAAGGTCTAGATGTCCCATTCCCTAAGTTTATTGTTATTTAATAAGCCTTGGGTTAAGAATGACATGTCTTAAAAGATTTAAGAAGTTTAACTATCTACTTCTAGACTTTTTGATAACCCTAAAAAAATTAAGCAAGATGAATTTCTGGCTCTAACTTCAGTTGTGACAATAAAATTAGCACAGGGACATTAACTTATACTGAATGTATTTTTTTAAAAAAAATCTTTGTGATCCATTGGGATTTGAGGCTTTTTACCTCAGAATTACTCATCACAGAATAGGTCTGACCACGAAAAGATCTCTTTCCTTCTTTAGCAGACAACATTCTAAAGTTGGAGAAAGAAAATCATGTTTAAATTGATAGTTTTTTGTTGCAATTGTTTGTTTGTGTGATTGTGTGTGCATATGTGTGTCTGAGAGGGAGAGAAAGAGAGAGAGAGATACAGAGGAAGATACAAGTACACTTCTGTCATAAAGAGTCCAAGAAAATAATACCCATCTTCATTTAAAAAATAATTAATACAAAGCTGCCCTTGTCTTCATGAGATATTACTAATAAGATCATCACTTGCAGAATTTAAGAGATCTGGAGATGCAATTATTTGAATAAGATGAAGATCTTTCTATGGTTTAGAATAGAGATGGGATTAACTTTGGCAAGATAGATGTATTTTAAAATATACTTTGAATTCATCTTAGTCTACATTTAGTTGCTGGCCACTTGTTTTTCTGGTTGCATATCCACTCTGTGTCCTGTCAGAGATGTAGAGACTGTGAGGATATGAAGTAGCAGTGTGAAGGAGCAGACCCAGAGACTAGGGCATCAAACGCACAGGACTGGCTTCCAACCCTTTCTGAGAGTTTTTACTTAGAGTTACGTCATCTAATTTCCCCTCTTCCTTCTACAAGTTCCCTGACTCACATAAGGGGAAGAACATTTCCTTCATTTACAGGAAACATTTCCTATGATTTCAGGAATGTTTGTTGTTTTTGTTTGACTCTTTTGAAAAGTATTTTAACATAGAATTGAACCTCTACTCTATGTGTCATGTTAACTCTAGCTCCCAAATTTATCTTTGATCAGGATTGTTCAAAAAATTAAATTTACTCTTTTAAGAATACAAATAACGCAAAGCAGCAGTGCTTTCCTTGACTCACAAGGTCACACAGGTTTGTGACAGGCAGTTACAGGGTATTCTGGGAGGAAACACTTCCCTGTGAAGACAACTAATATTTTCTGGGTACTTAGAGTGTTTAAATCACAGTTTTAAACTTTGACTTGCAGAATTCATTCCATCCTTTGAACAACTCTCTGCAGTTCCAAAGCTAAAGTAACTTTTATGAAGCTGCACAGTCAGCAGCAGAATACAGGACATACATACTGGGGTGTTGCACTCCGGAGCTACGCCAATCTGAGTGTTTTGAAATAAACTGGGGAAAAGTTGGAAGGCTTCATTACAACATACTGACTTAAAGTATCTAAATGTGAGTATCCACTTAGGATATTTAGAAGTTATTATCTCTTTTTATAGCTAACAAAGGTGTTTAAGACAAATTTAATGACTTTCTTTAAGTCACAAATTAGCTTATTATGTAATTAGCAAGATGCATAACTGAGCATGTATAATATGTAATAAAGATCATGGTAAATGAGTTTGCTTATGAGCTGAAAATATTTTAGCCTTTCTGTAACCAATGTAATGGTTACACATGGCCAATGCCAATTATGTTGGAAAACTCATGACACTAATTTCAGCTTTCAAATCTTACTTTGGTAACTACAGTGACCACATTACAATGTGTGGAAAAGACAACATTTAATGTTCCTAGAATTTTGTAAGTTTTCTTTTAAAGTATGACCACATAGTAATAAGAGTTATATAGTTCTCAGCTGATCTACCTTTGAATTGGAGGAAGAATTATTTTGCTAGAATTTATTTATGAATAAATTCATTAAACCTGTGAAAAATTCCCTGAGATGAAAGGCATTAAAGAAATTAGAAAAGGCTGACACTTACTTTTAATTAAAACTACTGAGTGATTCTTAATTATATGTCTCACTTATCCTACTTACAAAAGCCCTTAGCAAACCTTCTACATTATGGAATTCACAGTCTAGTCAACAAAGGTGTGAAAAAAAGAAGAGTAGTTCCATGCAGAGGATGCTGACTCGTAATGATTAGAACTGTCACTGGTGTGGCCACAAATTCAGGAAGTAAGTAGTAGATCAAGACTAGACAACTGCAAGTGGAATGTCTTGGGGGATACTGGGTCCTTGGGAAGGAGTCATTAGTTAGGAACATTTTTTGCCCTAAACTTCTAAGAAGGAAAGTTAGGACACCCATGTCCTCAAGTCCCATAGAGTTCTGAGTTCTGTTTCTTTCTAGTTTAGAAACCTCCTATGTAAGATGCTTGTATAAACCAGTATGGGGTAGATGTTCATCAAACGTGTGTGGAATTAACATACCAGTGCATATTTGTATATGTAGTTTAAATAATAAGCATGACTGTTACTTAGGCGAAAACGCCCATAAAGAGTCTATTTTTTTGAATTTGTTAGAGGCTTTTGCTAATAGCTGCCATATGTTTCATTTGAACTGCATCCTCAGGAAGTGATTTAACATTTCTGGCAATAAAGCAATTAAATAGGATTTTCCTGCTGACCATATGGGTTAGCTGTAACTTCATATTTTCTTCTCTCATTTCTCAATGGAACAAAAGAAAGCCTACTAATAACTTCCAAATGAGAGGGAGAAATCTTTCAATGTCTTTTGTTATTCTTCAGTCCGATATTCAAGTGATAGGATGATAACACCCTTTTCTACGGTTCTCAACCAGCTGTGTTTCCCCATATACTAAGTTTCTAACAGCTCTCCAACATAAAGACTTTCATTTCAGTTGGTCTATACAGGTATTTTTCAATTGAACTAAAAGGTTTCAGGGCAGGGGAAGGGAAAAAAATGAGAATCAAGTCATGTCATATTCTGGTACAAACTCTCAACGTTGGATGCTATGATGATGTATATTCATAATGTACCAATAAATATTTGAATTAAAAAATCATCAAAAACTCTTTAGCATACGAGGAGGAAAATAACTTACATCTTCTTAGTGAACTCCTCTGGGGCTGCGTGTGGGAGTTTAGACTGTGTGTAGGTCTGTTTATGTTCTTGGATGTGAACCATGCTGATTTTGACTCTAGGGTATGTTACTGACATGCTCTCCGGCCTGCTGCTAGGGGAGATGTTTGCATTTGTAGAATGCTTTCAGGTAGACACCTTTGGGAACTTACAGCAACCAACAGGAGCTTCTGACATCTGTGGCCATGTAAATAATAGACATCATATCATAACCCATTTTTACATAGTGAAATTTGACAGTTTCTTATTCATTCAGTTTTTTTTTAACTGGTGATTTTAGGTGAAAGATGTTATTTTTCCACTTTATATGTGTATTATTTTCCTGACTTGTATAAAATTCCTTTTTTAAAGAACATCTTAAGAATTGATACCACTGAGTAGCATTACTGAGAAGGGCTTTTGCAGGCTGAGCTCAGCGTGATGGTCTGAATGTTTCTGTTCCTAGATTTCATGAAGTTATAACGTTTTGTGTTTCTTGTAGTATGCAACAGAACCCTGACATTTATTTTGTGTTTTCCCTTTTGCATGTTTTCAGTTATTAGAGATAGTCACACAGAAGTTTCTGGAATATTCTTTTTATTATATAGGAATTTCCTTTAGTTGCTTTTTTAAAAAGTGGTGAGATCCATTAGATGAGTTGTTACTCCTTCCTTATTCAAAGCACTGAAGTTATCTCAGTGACAAAATAATTTATTCATTTCCCTTTAAAATACCTTTTTTTCTCATAAAGGAGTAGAAGAGATTTCAAATAACGACTTATGTCCTCAGAAATGGCAGGAAATATCATTCTGTGTGGAGCAGACTCTGTTTCAGGACTGGAGTCCACTGGGTGCACAGGGGGCAGTAGCAACAGTCTGGGCTTCACAATTCGGGAGAAGAGATGAAAGCAAACATGCACAAAAGAGACACAAGGAAAAGTGGGTTTGTTTTTATGTCTTCTTCACTGATAGCCTCTTTTGGAATCATTACAGTGTGTAATGTTGTTAGCTAAGAGGAGGAGAGAATCACTAAAACATTTAAAGGAAAATAATGCAGAGAAGAAAACTGCTTGTCGGAGATGGCTACCTCCCTGTATCCTCCTGATCCTGTGAGATGCAAATCGTTTAGTAATTTCAGTGCGCTTCCATTTGAGCAAAGAAATTCATTGAAAAGCAGTCTGATTGTCAGTCTGATAACTCTTTTGTCTATCAAAAGGTAAATAGATAAAAAATGTGGTATTTGTACAAATGGAGTACTACTCTGCCACAAAGGAGAAATTTGAGTCATTTGTAGGAAAAAGGGTATAACTTGAAAACGTAATGTTACATGATATAAATCAGACACATAGGCTTAATTACCACATGGTTTCCTTTAGGAGAGATGCACTATGTATATCTTATGTACATGCATATATTATGTAGATGTATCAACTCTCCACAGTGAATATAATCAGTATGTACTACAAACTTGTACTAATACAAGATGAAAAGAATGTATTTCTCCAGCTTTGACCCTTATCTTTCTTTTGTTGAAAGTATGAAACTTCATGGTAGAATTTGGAAATCATTTATTCATATATAATCTATAAATTATATATCTAGTATTTATCCTCTATAAGTATATAAGTACACACATATATGCCATGTATCAATCATACAATACTTAAAAACGGAACATTATTAAATTTCTCCTTTTCTGCTGAAGTTGTTCTAAATAAAGCAGGATACATGATATATGGCTTGATTTGTTGGCCATTGTCTTAACCATTTTCTTTGATGCTGAGTCATAATTCCTAACACCTACAAGCTAAAGGAAGAGAGGTTAATGTGAGTTCATGACTTCGGAAGTTTCAGTCCATGGTTGGCCTGCTCAAACTCAGGAATGGGAAAGTGGAGAGGCCTGTGTTGGAGGAAAGCAGCTCTTGTACTGATGGTAGGGAACCAACTAAGAAGGGAGACACACTCTTCCAAGTTTCACCCCTACTTCCTAACCAGACCCTACTTCCTCACAGCAAGTCAGCTACAATGTACCCATGAGCCAATGACATTGCAAAAGCCTCACCTCTGAAAATAAGAGCATTTGATCTAAACCAATGAAGTCATATTATTGATAACATACACAAAATAAATAGCTAGCCAAATTTACAATGTTTACCTCTGTATCAGTAGATTTACCATGGACAGCTAGGCATTATACTATGGAAATTGGAACGTTGACTCTTTCTCTGTCATTTTGCCTGTGAGGATGCTGAAACTTTGACAGGTTAAGTGACTTGCCTGAAGCTATAGAGTTCCAGTAGACAAATGGGGATAAGAGTCTAAATCCTATAGTACCATTATGTCATTATTCATAAAATTGATGAAGTCAAAAGATCACCATGGCTTTGTCTTTCCAATGTTCTTGATTTCAGTTCAATTTATCTCTCAACCAGATAATGAATGAAAAATGGAAATTCATATTCAGACAGAAGAGAATTATTATCAAGGAATAAAACATACATACACACACTTCCTTAAATTTGCAAATTCATTCTTCTCATTTGTGTACTGATTTACACACAAGAAAAATGCTGATCACTCATATTAGCGTTGGTTTTTACATGTCTTATTGATGAAAATTCATGATTAAGAAATACCATACACATGACAGAGGGCAACTGAGTCATGGTGACTTTTAGCCTTCTTGTTGGATGATGAAAAGCAGTAATTAACATGCCCTTCAGTGCCACTCCCATCTTTCCTGGCAAACCTGAAACAGCTTTCACCTCCTTATCCATGTCATTGGGATCTGGTGGGCATCACTGAGGCAGCCACTGTCGAGGGGCTTTACTCCTGCCCTGTTCTTCTTTAGGTGCATTAATGATCCTTCTTTACCTTGGTGGAAGGCTCAGCCCTCAGTCACATGCTCCGTTATCTTCCTCCTGTTGCACCCACTTGGGATTAGTCAGACACAAGCACTTATTAAGAATGTACAGCCCTAGCTACACATTCTCCTGCTGATGCTGGGTTGCTTTGAAAGAAATGGAAGATATGCTGGGCAGAGAAGGATCCAATAGTGACTTCAAGATTGAAGGCTGGAACAAAATTACAAGCAAATACAAGTAACTACTAGGTCTCTTATTGTGGCTAAATAGTTTGATGACTTTTGTTCACGTTTCTAAAACTCTCTGAGCTCAATTTTCTCATCTGTAAAATAAGGGTGGACATAGTAATTACTTCCCAGGGCTCTTTGTGAGGATTAAATGAAATTGCTGGTTGAAAGTGGATTATCACAAAGCCCCTTATAAAACTGTTCTTAAGTTTTCATTTGTATGAGTTTTTAAAAAAACAACCATATACTTATTTCGAAGTAAAATACCACAAACAGATTGTTTCTATATCTTCCTATTCTTTCCGTCACATTAATTTATTTCCACGTGTTCATTCCTCCTTTACTTTGAGCGATTTATAATTCCTTTCTGGATATTTTAGGAAAAATTGTCCTTCTCTCCCTCTTTTAATTTTCTAAGCATTTCTTTTAGACCTACAAAGTCCAGTGCAGAAGATACTATTTTATGTCAGTTAAAATACAGATGCTACTTTTTTGGTAATAAAGATTTTTCTGATGCACTGCTATTCTAATGAAGCTTACATTCCAGGCCTGAGGGTGTATGAAATCCACTGGAAGTAACTGAGAACTTGAAAGAAATTTGAGGAAACAGAAGATTAATAGAAACTGAATGAAATCACAAGAGCTTCAGAAATGAAAATGCTAATCAAAAATTAATCCAATGATTTGATGTCCGAGTTTTAAGCAGAATTAACATTATGATCTTTAAAACTATTCCATCCTTTGAGGTAGACTCTTAGGTAGAAGACATTATGGTCATTATTTCTGGGTAAGTCTATAAAATATAGGGCATCTCTACAGTGAGAGGAAAATGGAGGAGCCAATTTTGAGAAAAACTTAATGACATGACCTTCCAATTGGTGGCTTTTGATAATGTGATAACTATTAGAGGAAACGTCTTATAAAATCACAAGGCCATGTGCCCCATCTCAATTCCTTGCACTACACAGATAAGCCAAATCCTCCTTTTGTGTTATTTCACATTTGCTCCTCTCAGTTTCCTTTCTGTCTTGTTCTCTGTGAAGAAAGTAGATATGGACAGAAAAAGGAATTATATATCCTGTTTTCCTAGGATAATTTGGGGTGAGGTCGACTTCTTGATGATTTTTGACACATCTCAGAATGTTCATTCTTGGACGACATAAAATACTAATACTAGTCTTTGTGTTAGAATATGTCAGCTTTAATTTGCATTTCCAGTTGCTCTAAGCTACAACCCTGTGAAATGCATAACTAAGAGATAGATAGCATCTCTTTCCTTGACCGGTTCTATATAACATGGAGATCAATACAGAGCACTTACTGAAGCAACTGGGAACAATTTGCTTAACTTCTTCCCACAAGGGATATCTGCTCACACCCCCTAGGATCACTGGATGCACAGGTCACCTGTGTTCTGCTACTGGGGGAAGGGCATGTGAAATGTGTGGTGTAAGCACACAGAGAATACAGTGGGAAGCTTGTTCCTACTGAAGTCGTATCAACTTTTCTTGCATGATGAACCCACCAGGATGATGCAATAGTTGAGTGGCAAGTTCCTTTCTTCAGTAATTGAAATTAATTTTAACAATTGCTCTAGTTCTTAAGTGTGTGAGTTTGCATGATAATTCATATGCACACTTAAAAACAGAACTTCTCACAAGACTCAGTGTCCCAAAACTTCCAGGTAGGAAGCCAGGGTAAAAATAAAGTTAGGATATTAAATTCCCTGGACATTCCAGCTGGCCTGGTCACTTTGAACCTGGTACTTTCACTCAAGGTCGTTACTTTTTCTAAGGCAGTGGACTCTGCAGACTCTTCCCTCATAAATTCCGTGAATTGCTTTTTTTTGGGGTTTGGAGGCTGTGAGGTGGTCACAGCTCAGTGGCCACGGAACCTATAGTTGTTCTCAGGCCGCTTGTATTTAATCTCTCTCTCATCCTTGTAATAGTCCTTGTGTAACTAATCCCTCCATAAATGATTCTATTTCAAGTGTTTCTTCTATATTCTCTTGGATCCCTGATTGATAAACCTCTGTTCATATTCTCCTAAGAATCAGCAGGAAAATTCCTTCTCTGCCTCTGTCTTATGTGGGGCAGACGCTGTGTAAGCAGAGTGACATCTTAAGAGCCACTGATATGTCCTTGTTGTCCATCTTAGTCTCGGAAAATTGCAATTCAAAAATGGGTCAGTGAATTCTAAACAGTTTTTGAATGTAATTTACACAGCTGACACAATTTCTACTCAGTGGTAATGGTGAAAAGATTGGAATCAGGAATTGTAGAGAGTATTTAGCAGTAACATGAACACTAAGCTACCCTTGATTTAATCTGAATCAAGTTCCTGTTCTTAACCTCTACTCTCTGTAACTTTTCTTAGACTGTCATATTCCTTTCATTTTTGTTGTTAGTACCCTGTACTATGGATAAAAACAAGAAGTTAGAGGCCAAGGTAGTGATAATTGTTTTTAATTGCTGGAAACAAAATAAAACAAAAATTGTTAGAATGTGAGCTTAGCGGAGTAGAGAGCCCTGATCATCCTTGAGGCTCCCAGTGTGTGACACTACAATCTTTAAAGGAGCCTCAGACTTTAACACAAAGCTTAACCCTAGATACACTTTCCTTTTCTATGTTAGTCTTGTGTTGGCCAAAACTTTTCCATTTTCCTTCAAATCAGGCACTTCTGGTTAAGACTGCATTTACTAGAACAAAAGAAGACACATCCACTTTTATGACTAAAGCATGCATGTGTATGTGTATGCATGTGTGTGTGTGTGTGTATGTATGTGTGTGTGTGTGTGTTCTGACATCTCTCTCCTTACAGACTCAACTATGTGTTTACACTCTAATGACTTCATCTACCCTAGTAACTCTCCAAAGTTCTTACTAAACGTCGAAGTCTAATTGTGTTTCTACTCTTTTAATACTTGCCAGTGGGGATTATTTTCAAAGCACAGAACCCTGAAGATTATGCAAACTGTATCATGGATATGCTGATATGCTTTTCATCAGATCATAAAGTGATTGTCTTATTGATCATTTAGTATAAAAGCAGTTTTTCATTATGAGGACATCAGTAGAATCAACCAAAAGAACTAAAAACAAAGGTGAAAGTAAACAGCAAATATATGAAAGTTGATCTTTCAGAGCAAGTCTGCATTATAATTATGACCCAGTTATTATCTCCACTGGCAAGAATGCCTACAAACAATCCTCCCTTAGCATCTATTCTACTATTGTATGCTTCTTTTTACCCAAGTCCTTTCAATATGTTTTTCAATCATCCATTACTGGGGTTTTACTCATTAAATGAGTAATGTATCAAATTCTAGTTGTAATCATCAATACGATGATCCTTTATTATCTTAAACATCTTGCTGCTAGTTATTTGGAGTATCTGGGCTTATGACTTCTATTGTCTGTGAGAAGGTGAAAAACATCGTATCAGCTCTTTGTTCTGAGAAGTTTGGAACTTCTTGAGGTCTCTTTAATCTTTGCATTGCATGTAACTCATCCAATTGTCTATTTTCTGCAGTTTACATGAGAAAAGATTAGCAGTACTTTTAAAACTAAAAATATGAAAGCAATGCAGTGTTTTCCATCTTAAATATCTCAGAAAAGCTGGATGCCAAATTCAGAAAGCGGATGTGATCCCAGTGACTTCACAACAAAATCCAGTGCCAGGGAAGAACAGTACATTAAAAATGATAACTTCTAATTTAAAAATTATAGCATAACCTATCTTCTATTTAAAGAAACAGTCTATGAAAGAATAGACTAGTATAAATAGTATACTATTATAAATAGTATAGACTAGTATAAAGAATATAAATGATTCAAAAATGAGATACCTCAGTAGTTTAATCCATTTTACTCATAAAGAAAATGTTACTTCTATAAGGAGACATTTTCTACTTCCAATCGGAGTCATTCTTTTCTACAGGAACTCATCATGATAGAAATATGAGGCAGAGGGAAAATTTATCTAGCTCTCAGAAAATTAGAGGCTTTTCTGTATTTTCTATATTTTTATATAAAATTGTACTTTAAAAAAATATTTGAAAGCTCTCCTGAAAATATTTCACACCAAGTTCATATAATTCAAGTGAAAGTAATGACCTATTTTTAAAGTAACTTTTGTAGGAATTCAGCAAAGGTGCATCATGTTCTGTTATGTCTTTTTAGTTCCTATAAATACTTTTTTACATTTGTTTACAGTTCCATTAATAAATGATACTTCTCCATAAATTCTCTACCATAAGGACCTTGAGAACTCAAAAATTAAAGATCTGTTGGAGTAGGTCTAAAAGTATTCAAATGAATTATCTTTGTAATGCTTTGAATTTGTGCTTTTGTTCTGTGAACTATAATACATTTTATTTCTTAGCTAGAAAAATTCAAGATATGAAATAAAACTGTTTTAATCAAATGCTTTAATTTATTAATCAAATTATAATAAGATAATTAATAATAAGAAAGTGTCTGCCAACTATTTTAATTGGCACCTGTTTTTGAATACCTTTGATCATTTTCACTTTGAAACACAACCAAGTCTCTGTTGTAAAAATAATTCTATAAATAAATAAATAATACAGTCCTTATTGTTTCAGTTGTACATTTAAAGCTTTCTTCTCTACTTAAAGTGCAAGCCCGTTGAGGGTAGAGCTCATAGTATTTTTATCTGTTTGTATGCATATCAACCTTTCTTTGTGGGAAACAAAATATTCCCATAAAATATTTCAATTACAACCATGGATTTTTCTGTAGATTTATATTCTGACATATAACTAACTCTTTTTAGAATTTAAACTGGGTATTTAGAGACTTCAAATCTAGTATTGTGTCACTTAGAAGAAACATAATTTTCCTGCTTATAAAGATTTAACTTATCATTAAGATTTCAATTTTAAAATTTTAAATAATTTTAATCTGTACTAAAATACCTGTATTTCTCTTGGAAGTCTGTCAGTAGGAAGAACAGCCAAACTGAAACCATGTGAATTCTAGGAAATAATGCCTCTTTGCCTAAAAGAAATGGCAATGTGCAGAGAGCTCACTGGGATGGATGGTTTTTTAAAATAGCCACAAATTCTTTCTCGCTCTCCCTTTTATAAGATGGAGCTGGGTTGCCCTCTCTAATAGGCTCCATGGAAGGAAGCTCTAGAAAAGGCACAGGTTCTTTTTGCTCTCTCTTCTGGAAGGCTTCTTCTGTGGAAAGTGAGCTGCCATATTGTAAGGACACACAAGTAGCTCGATGTGGCTCGGATGAATGAAGTGGGGCCGCCTATGGAAAATGCACCCTGCCCCCATGGTCACACCTCTGAACTTGACTGTGTGACCTCATAAGCTGCCAGGACCACTTGCATGGCTGCCCATAGCCAGTGTTCATTGTTGTTTCATGTTGCTAAATTTCAGAATGAAATGAACAAATAATTAACACATTAAACTATATTGCAATAAATTGTCATTTGTACTGGAAGAACTATAACCAAACTTACCATTCATCTTATTCCTTAACACACAGGTTTTTTAGAATTATGTTAAAAGATGATTTCAGATTCAAAACTATTAAACCACCCTTATTGTAAAACAGTTTCATCCTGCTGAGATTAAGGAACACTTTGTTTTGTGTCAAACCAAATTTTAAAAGGCAGAAAGCTGGATAATACTCTTTATTATAATTACCTTCCACCATTCTTTGCAATGAAGTATTCTGTTTGGGCTAATGTGCATTATTTATGATTATGTATTTAATATACTGTACCATATCAATACAGTGAAATAGGAAGGATATAGAGAAGCATGAAAATTGATTTATACGTTTCAGAACTTGGATTTTTCAATAAATATTGATGTGTTAGGCACAGAACACTTATATGGATATAGATGTAAAAGGATATATTAAAATGAAAAAACTTATTATTCCATAGATTATTTCACTTAACCCTCATAGTAATCCTACAAGTCATCAAACAGACACTTTATTAGTAAAGCTATTTTTTGAAAATAAACATGTTTCTGATTATAAAGTAAATACAGTTTAGAGACTTTGACAATATGGAAAGATGCTTCCAAGTGGCATTGTGTAATCAGCCCAGCAGACCGTACTTGCCTAAGTGGGGTAACAGTCTCCATATCTGCACGTCTCTCATTCCTCTGCTGAGTTGCCCTTGCAGAAGGAGCTGCTGAGCAGGGTGGGGCAGGTCTGTGCCTTCAAGACTGTTACTGTAGAATGGGACCAACAAGGCTTGACTTTTAAAATTCTTGTTTAGGACTGTGATCCGCTGTGTTTTTCAGTAAATTTTATTACTGTTGTTGCTATTATCTTTCAAATGTGCTCAAGGGAATCTCCAGAACTTACTAAAAATAAATGCAAGGCCTTTAGTAGCTCATATTATTAAGCAGCACACACTAGAAATGTTCCTTAGAACTCATTAAGAGGGATTTGAAGAGTAGCACTAACAATTTTTATCAATATGACATGGCTACAGTTTCCTTTTTCTTTTCTATGTTAATCTGAGCAAATTCTTAGCTTTCAAACCAAGTATAAAGTACATACTTCTACTTATGTGGTCAAAATGTAAGATTATTATTATTTTTCAGTTTAGAACTATACTGTACAACAGGGAAATGTAGAGTCATTACCGAATTTGAAAATCTGGGATCTAAACAAATGACCATGCTGTCGTAATTGTGTTTGTGGTAGTAAATCTCTAAAGGGCTTTTACTTATGTGAGTAAAATATTTGTCTTTTTGTACTTTTTAAGGTAAATATTGGAGTATGAGATAGTTTTTGTCAATGCTTTAAGGATGCTATGTAAAGAATTTTTACCATAAGATAATTCACTTGATTGATTTGTTTAAAAACTAAATGCTAAAGAATGTTTTGAATTCCTTGAACTTACATAGGCATATAAATGAACCACACAGAAGACTAAGTTATAACCACGGCACTGGGATGAGGATCATAGCAGAGAAGTTTCTTTCTACATCTCATAGTTTCAGCAATTATTTCCTATAACAATTGGGAAGAGAAAAAAGGAGAGGAAAGTTTCAGAAGATGGTCAGTGCTTGCTTTTTGCTGGTGTGGCTTGTTGAAGTTTTGAAAGTCTGAGAAGGAAATAGGGGAGGGAGGTGAAGGAGATCTGGTTTTCAGACCAGAAGCAGTCTTCTGCATGGCAACAAGGTATAATATAATATGTAGGAAAATGTTTTTTTTTTTTTTGCTTCTCATAATCATAATATGGGAATACCACTACAACACTTCCTAAACACTTAAACATGTTCTGGGACAATAATTTTGTGCACACACAGAAGAAATTTCAGAGGATAATAAATACTCCTCTGCCACATAAAAGGGGGCTGGTGAGTGGGTGGTTTCTGAAGCCTAATCATAAGTTTGAGACATAAACGAAGCAGGCTGTCAGGGGACAGTTCTTGGTAAACAATTAGTCTTTCATGTGAAGACAAAGAGCTGCTGAAAACCTTAGGAAAAATGCTACAGAGATTTAAGAATTCACGGAAAGAGAACTGCTGGCACTTTCAAGGATGAAAATTGGGGCTGAGCATTGTTCAGGAAAAGTGGACACTAAGAGGAAAAGATTGTTTACTTTCATCACATTTTAAAACATATAGTGCTTTATATTTATGTCAAACTAAAGCCAGGAAGCTCTATCAACCAGTCATTCAATAGTTACTAAAGTCAGTACTATACAGAATAGCAAAAATAATGAAATGTAAGAAAGAAAAAAGAAGACACAGTCCCACGCAAACTTCACTAACAATTTCAGAAAGAAATTGAAAGAAACATTTGGCAGTAAGAGGATTCAACTTTATAAGGATTTGCATCTTGAACTGTGGCCTCTGAGTATGAGCTGGTCTTTAGAACTGGGGACATAGTGTACTAGAGTATCCAAAGGCTCACAAAAAATTAAAGCCATCTTTGTGATTTCACTTTCTAAGGTTTCAGCTTCCAATGATCAACTTCATCCTGAAAGTTTTGAATAGAAACATGTGAAAGAAATAATTTCTAAGTTTTAAATTAGGCACTCTTCTTAAGTAGCATGTGAAATGTCACATCATCCTAATCTTCCCAGCAAGGAAGGTGAGTCATTCCTTTGACTACTGTATCCATGTAATATATGCTACCTGCTCATTACTAACTTCATAAGAAAAAAAAAAAAACATGGCACAGATATACACAAGATCTTGTAGTTTAGGTTAAGCACTAAGCTTCTATCCAAGGGCTCTTAGTAGATGACTGATATGATTTGCAGTTTTAAAGGACAGTCTGACAGCTGTGAGAGGAATCTTTTTTAAGGAAAGGATCAGCACTGGTATCCTGTTAATAGGTCAGAGATAATAGGTGAGGCAAAAGAAATGGCTACTGCTTCAACTGGGATGTTACACATAAACATAGGCAGGCATGGCCCTGCCTGAACTGCTGGAAGTGAACAGCGGCAGATATTTGGTAATGTCTGGACTATGGGATGGGGAAAAGGTTTCTGTCAAAGAAGATCGTCCGCATCCTCCACACACAGCTGAGTGGAAGGAAGTGTCATTTTAAAGAATAAAAAAAAGATTGCAGTTCGGGTGGGTTCCATGGAAATAAGAGCTGAATTTGGTTTTGTAGAAGTTCAATTAGGGATTTTTAATATGTTGGTTATGAGAGTCTGAAAGTCAGAATAGAGGGCTAAGCTGAAGTGTAACGCTAGCAGACTTGAAGCTAAGGAGACAATAGGAATCGTTTGAGAATGTGACACAGGGAAGATTGGTCTGAGACTGGAGGTTAAAATTTAAGAGCCAACTCAGCATGGAGGCAGAAAGTACATAAACTGATATGCACAAGCCAGAGAAAACAGAGAAGCAAAATGCTATGAATCTGTAGAAGGTAAGGAAAAAAGAACATTTCTTCTGAGATGGGCCATCAATAGACTGGAGTGATCGAGGCCAAGTAGGATGAGCATGAGTACATGACAGTTTGACAAAGCAGGGTGTAAGGTGCTGAAAATTCGGCAGGTCTGGTTGAGGAAGCTCAGTAGAAACAGAAAGCCAGATTAGAGCATGTTGAGGAGAGAGTTTCAGGGGGAGAAAGCAAAGATGATTATTCACTGAACCACTGATGCAGAAAGACATGAATCCATCCAGTTCATTCTCAGAACCAATCTTATGAGACACAACTCAGGCTTACAAGATAGATGAGGCAAGTCCCAGCCTTTGAGGGGGATTGGGGACAGTCTCAGGTAGGGAGATAAACATTCTCCTCTAACTGATTCTCCAGCATTACTTTCTGCTAGTCTCACACAACTGCTCATCTTTTTCATATCCAGGCCTACAGCATCAGAAAATTACAGTATCAGTGCAGACCACTGAGATGAAGAGGAGTTGCTCAGAATAGTTGTGTCCTAGAAATTACTAGGATACAGTCCGATACTAGCTCCTGTAGGATAAATGGGACCTAGTGATTCCCAGACTGGCTCCAACCCCAGTTGTCAGCTCCTCCTGTGTGTGGAAACTTCTATTTGTATTTAGGTTCTCCTCATCAAAAGTATGGTTCAAAAGACTGGGAGAAAGAAAGGAATACTAGAAATAAAGATAGAAATATCTATCGGAAAAGTTGAATTTTCATATGATTTGTTTCTGGGTATTTTTGGAGCCCTCCTGTGTTCTAGGATTAGGAAGTAGTTTCATTTCTAATATAGTTAATGTATATATTACAATTATTTAACAATATTTTAGCATATTCATATATAAGAATAAGAAAGATTTTTGATAAGATTATGCTACAAGACTTTGGGATGTTTTGTTTCTCTAACTAAATTCTGGGAAGCTTTAGAACAGGAGGTAAGTATATATTTTCTTTCTTTTTGCCCTCTTCTGTCAGTAGTATGTTCTACGTAGTAATGCTTATTGATTGATATATTCACAGGCATGTTAATAATTAGGCTTTGTGGTTGAAACTGAGAGGGGAATGTTGATTGATTGTTCCATGACTGTAAACAGATCTGACTTTTACCTTTGACTGGTTGACTCATTTGATACCAAAGGAACCCAGAAAAATGTGGCAGTGGTGGAACATCAGAAGAATAAATACACATAGTTTTGATTCATAATTAAATATTGAATTCAATATTCATGAAATTTTGACTAAACACAAAGTCTACCTCATTGTAAAAGGTAATGGGTTTACTGAATCTGTGCCGGTTTTGGTGAAGTGTTGTATGTTCAACGATCCCTGAGTAAATATTAATCATGGTAATTACATGGGGCAGAACATTCAAACCATTCACCAGCCTCCTTCCCCACGTCTTCCTTGCTAATGAGGGGCCTCCCTGTGGTGTGGCTGTGGTATTCTGTCTTGTGTTTGGAAGCTTGAGATCACAGGTGTAAGATAACACACTTGAGAGAGGCTGTGGGTTGATTGTCTAGTCAGAGACTAGGATTACATATGCCTGCCTCTGTCACTCCTGCCTTTTTATTTGTGCCTTGTTTACTTGGTTAATTTTGCTTCTCTCTGTGGGATAACAGGCTGAACGTACTGTTTCTAGATGCCTTTCTTCACACAAGGAAGGTTTGGAGACTGGAAAAAATTCAACCTTATAGATAAGTTTTCTCCCTCTGAAAAACATTTAGACACCTGAAATAAGGTTCATATCAATCCAGTGAAGGGGGAAAAAGGTCATGGATATGTTCAAAAAGACTTAAAATCATGGATGTTTGAAGTAGAAGAAAAGTTCACTGACTGACCGACTGATGACTTGCTTGGAGCCAGGTTCCTTGGAGCTCGGAGCTCTGTGGTGGAGCCCTGGCTTCTGTTTCTCTAGCTACCCAGGTCTCACATTAGTTGTACAGGGTTTTTACTTGGAGCCTGCTCTTCATTGGTGTAATGCTTGGTCTCACAGTAGTGTGGGGTTTGTCACTCTGTGGTCAAGGTACCCTATAACCTACCTCCTTGTAACGATAGCTTTGTGTTAGCTTAAACTAGGACAAAAGAAGACAACCCCAGTGCCATTTACTACTCTGAGTGGACCCAAATTTGATATAAACTTTTCAAACAGAAAGGATCTTTTATTGCCACAAAGGTAAATCTTTCTTTCAACAATAAAACTGAGGCTTTATGCAAGATGAACAGAAAGCCTCTGGATTAAAAAACAGATGCACAAACAAATAAAAATCTAGACTCTTAAAGTCTCATGTGTGAAGAAGTAGAGCTTTTGGAATAGGATTAGGACAGGGGTGACTAAATGCGTGTGTAGATTAATTTATTGATGGTTTTATAGCTGAGCGTGCTGTTAGGGGTCGAGCCTTGTTGGAGAAGGTGGGTCACTGGGGCCTTGACCCAGGGGTATATTTTGTGTCTCTCTGGCCCCTTTGTCTCTCTCTGCTTCCTGGATACCTGGACTTGAGCAGCTCGCTTTTCAAGTCCTCCTCTAATATCATCGCTGCTTTGCAGTGAGGCAGCCATGGACTACAGCCTCTCCAGCCACGAGCCCCTAAAACCTCCCCTCTCCTTTGAGTTGCAGGTGTCAGGTAGTGGAAAAGTGATAATACAGACACCACTCACATTTCATTGTATGCAGAAAATAATGATAGGAGAAGTTGTGACAATCTCTTGGATAGCAATTCTATCTTATTGGATTCTTTTATTTTGTTCTCTTACATAGATCTGAGACTGAAACCAAGTATATGAAACTAAGTATATGAAAAAGGAATTCCAAAGGTAATAATAGTTGTTTTTTTCTTTTTAAATAAATCTGCCTCAGTAAAAGGCAACTTTCCCAAGATGACTGAGAGTAAGAAAACATACAGGTTGAGGGCTAGTCATAATGAGATCCATACTAGTTTGTTAGAGTAGCTATCACTATTAAAAGTCACGCAGAGAAAAAATCAGTATTTCTGCTTTAGTCACATTACTGGATTCTGTTCATTATATAACACCTTTGTGTTCAAATCTCTCTCTTTTTTTTTTTTTTTTTTTTTTTGAGACAGGGTCTCACTCTGTAGTTCAGGCTGGCCCTGAGCTCAGCCTAAAACTCATATCATAGCAATCCTCCTGCCTCTGCCTCCTGAGTGCTGGGATTATAGGTGTGAGCCACTATGCCTGGCACTGTGGTATGTGGTACTGATTGCAGCTGGGCGTGAGTCTGCATGCCTAGTATGGTATGTGGTTACTGGGGATCGAAACCAGACCCTTGCACTTGCAAGACAGGTGCTGGAACCACTGAGCTAAATCCCTGGCCCTCAAATCTCTATTTTTATTGTGTATTTATTTATTTATTTATTTATTTATTTATTGTAGACTGGTGGTGTTGGGGGTTTAGCTAGGGCTTCCCCTGTGCTAGAATACATGTATTACCATTGAGATAATTCCCCAAGTCTCTATTCTACCTAAGAAGTAGTAGATAGAAATATCAGAAAAACCATCTAACAACCTAAAACCAAAGAGTCACCAAAAACCAAGACTTTATTTCCATATACTGAAACACAGAATTTTCATTTTCTGTTTAAAATTGAAATTTTGACATGTCTGAGATTTCAGAGCACAAATTTTCTACATACCCAAATAGTAGAATGTTGATATCGACATAATCATTACTCCTTGTCATAAGTGGCTTTCATATTACCCGTGGTTCTGTGCTTCACTCGTTTTGCTAGGCTGTTCCTTTACATCATACATTGAGAATGTGACCACAGGCTTGTGGGTATAATTTTTGAGCATGAAGACTCAAGCCTTGTTATGTCGACTTCAACTTTCATAAAACAACATTTCCCCCTCTAACTGATGAATTAACTTTAGCATTTTTAATGACCTCTAAATCACACATAATAAAATCTTGATTGAACAGAATATTTTAGAAATGGAATGTCAATTGCATTTTTTTTTGCCTTTAAAGCTGCTTTTAAAAGAAGTTTATTTCCACCAGTTTTGAAATAAATGTTGTAAAGTAGATTAACATATTTTCCTGCTTGAGCATATGAAAGTACAGCAAGCACAATGCAATCTTTCTTTTGAAGAGTTTTGTTTTCTCAGTGCCTCCAGCAGTGATTTATCGGGCAATACTTCCTCTATCTAGCTTCAAATTATATCTCTGAAGATAACAGAAAGGGCCAAGAACACATACCACATTCTAAAAGCTACTAGAAACTTTAGACAGACATTATAGGCTGATATTCTTGATTTCAACTTTTCTCAGATGGCTAAATTATCAATTACTTTAACTAAATCAGCTTAGTTTGCATTTTAGGGAATTGAAATAGTTTATTTGTAACAGTGAATTTAAATAGGTTACTTTCTGTATTCTACTGAATCCCTGCTGAAATGGACACTTAGAAATGACTGTGGGATATTGAAATTTTCTGTCCAGAAGTTTAAAAAAGTGAAGTTTCTATTCACTCTCCTGACAGGTACAAGAATGAATGACATCACTTATGTGGAATGTCCGTAGCACTGTGATTCTAGGAGGGCAAGTAGCTGAATTTAATTTTTAGAAAGATGATTAAAGCATTTTTCTTGTACATCCAAAATTCTAAACATTATCATTTTGTTGTTTATCATATGCATGAACAAATTCTTTCAAAATATCCTTTTCTTATCCATGATCAGTCTCTCAATTTGCAATAAAGAATGAAAGTGTCTTTAAAAAAAACTCCAATTACTCTCAGGCAGGACCTGAAGTTGCTGTGCAGTGTCTCTCCCACTTGTTGCACAGGAGTCCTGTATGCTTTCTCGTGCTCCTCCTGAAGCAGTATTGTGTAGAACGTATGGAACACAATCCACAGTGGCTGTAACTACATGAGAGTGCCTAAGCGCTTCCAAATGCCCCATTCTCTTTATCTAACGTCACTTTGTCAGATATTTGTTATCAAAACTCACAGTAGGGCAAGAAACTCATTCCAAGATTGCAGCAAGCCCACAGCTGTCGAAACCAGAACACTTTTTGAGTGCCTTCTCTATGGGTCAGGAACTCCTCAAGCCCTGGGGTTGTAGACAGTGATGAGAGAACCTGAAAGGCCCATCATTTCACACAGCTAACTTTCCAGTTGGGGAGATTAAATTCAGTTCTTGTTGTATTCAGATATACATTGGGCCAGAAATATAATAAGACTATGTGTTGGAGGAGAGGGCCTGGGGGTGGCAGTGCTAGGCAGCATTAACCAGGGTAGGCAGGGAAACTGGTCTCAGAGAAGCGCCATTTGGGTTATTGTCTGAGTCTTGAGAAGGACTCAGCCCTAAACAGGTGTCTGAGGAACAGTGGAAGTGAGGACCCCAGGGATTGAAGGGAGCCTGGCGTGTCACAAGGAGGACTAAGCTTGAGTCGCTGTGACAGAGTGGAGAGGGCAGAAGAGTGGAGGGAACAGAGGTCAGGAAGCTGACCATGCCGGATGCTTGAGCCCTTGGAAGAATTTCATGCTGGTTACAATGGGAAGCAGCTGGGTGATTGAAGCAGGCAGAACGTCTTGATCTGATTAATGTGTAGATTACTCTGCACAGAGGCTAGACTGGGGGGCCTGGAGGGGAGGTGGAGGTCCTCTGGGAGGTTGGGAAATAGCAATCACTTGACCTGGGTTTGTGGGAGAACTTCAGTCATCTCCGGCCAAGGATATGGGAAATTGAAAATATCAGGCAATATTTGTAGAAGTGGGCAGGATCTGTTGCTGCCTGGGCTACATGGGTCATTGAAAGGAAAGTAAACAATTAACAGTTGCTTCTGCCTGTTTGACTGGGATGCTAGCTTAAAACCTGGGCCTCTGGAGTAGAAAGCAATTGGTCTGCTTTTCCCATGTTAATCGCACATGAGTGTTAGTCACAAGGAGACATCAAGTGAGAATTGTAGCTGGGTGATGACTATGTGTTAGACTTTGTTCTGAAGCCCTTATGGTGCCATAGTTGATTTATTCCATGACTTTAATGGGAGGGACCTGGTACTACTATTATATTACTACAACTATTATATCTACTAAGAGTATAATAACAGTAGAGTTCATATTAGCCCAGAGAAAATCTAGCTAAAATCTTGGTTATCTTTGTGCTCAAATTCAAAAAAAGAGAAGATTGAGATTGGAGGAAGAAGTTTAAATGAAAGTATAAGCTTTAGTGTCACTGTCCTACAAGATGTTTTTGAAATCCCAGGATTCAGTTCATCATGCTCATCTATCCAGAAACACAGAGGCCTCTGCAATCACCAATGGGTTGCGAAGGGCCCACCTACTGCTTCAGCTGGCAGCAGGCCTTGGCAACATCCACATGGTGCTAAGTTTATGTGCATGCAAAATATAAGAGTTGTGAGGTCAGGGAGACTTTAGTGGGCCTGGGAGCCAGGTGGTGTGCCCTCGAGGGGAGAGTGCATGATAGTTTGAAGCTGGAAGATACCCCAAGATGGTGGAGAAGCCACAAATGTGGAACATGTGAGGAAAACTGCAAGGTGTGGTGAGCAAGGATGGTTCAAGAGAGAGGCCATGTGGGCTACAACTGTCTCCGGTGCCCTATAGGTGGGGCCAGCAAAGCCCTTTGGAATTCACATCTCAGCATAATTTGCCCTATGTGCTGGACTTAGAAGTACAAAGTTTAATGTTTGTCCTTCTGGGTTTCAGCCTTTCTTTGATTTCATTCCATTCTACTCCCCACGTCTCCCTTGTAAAATGGTAGGATTTGCCCGGAGCCCTTGTACATAGGCAGTACTTAACTTTCTTTTGATTTTTACAGGGCATACAGCTAATAGTTTGCCTTAAATACCAGAGGAGTCTCTAGATTTGACCTTTTCAGCAATGCTGAAACTGTTAAGGCTTTGGCAAATTTTAGAAATGGACTAAATGGAGTTTGCACAATGAAATGTATGAGTCTTTTGGAAGCCAGGACTGGAAAGTTGTGGTTTATATGGAGACTTCTCCACAAAGCCTCAGGCATCAGAGGTGGGGCTTCAGGGTACTGACTGGAGCATGGAAGACTTTATAGGTAAATGTGATGTTAGGAAGTGAAGGCAGGTCCAAGAAACGTTACTGGGGGAACTGCCTGGAAGATCTACCTCCTTCCTCTACTCTTGATTGCTCTCTCTCTTTCTCTGTCTGTCTCTGTCTCTGTCTCTGTCTCTCTCTCTCTCTCTCTCTCTCTGCTTTCCACTCATCATGCCTTGAGCTCTTCCACCTCTTCATGACTCTCTGCCTGGGAGCAGCCAGCTATGGACTGAAACCTGTACACTGTACACTGTGAGCTGAAATATACTTTCCCTCCTCACCATTGCGAGTGCCAGTGATTGTGTCTTGATAATGAGGATTAGAGTGGGAGAAATTTTAATGTATTATTATGTACTGTGATGTGTGTGATATCAGCTTTTTCACAAGCTAAATCACAAGTGATTTACTAATGCTAAAATATGAACACAAGAAAAACAAACTCAATTGTCTCTGGTCAAAGGCAGGAAGAAAAGTGTACCTTTCTTCCTGGAAGAAGAAATAGAAATTAGATGAAGGCCTATTTTAATATTTTTTTGACAATGACTTTGTATAAAACTGAATCCTATAATTTTTTTATGGCTTTGCAATACTAAAATCTTGCTATGTCACACACAAAATGCTACTGAAAATGTCTAGAAAGTGGACATAGCTTCCATAGCACATATTGAATGCTAGCAATCTAGTCTCTGAGTTCAAGGGAAGATATTTTGATTCAATTAGAGAGGTTTTCAAATTAAATTACTCACTGTGCCTCATTTCAAAATAGTAAATTACCTAATTGGTAATGAAGATGAATTCACCCACAATAAAATATTGGTCCAATATTTTCAAAGTACAATATGCAGAATAACAGTATGTTCTAAGAGATTTCTATCTTGCAAGTATTTGTATTATCTTCATTTGAGTTGATAATCATATTACTACCACAAATTATAGGTACATGGACAAATAAAGGAATCAGGATCTGATACTTATACATATTGTTTAGTTTTACTTCATGTGTGTCACGGAATCTAGGAAGACAAGAAAAAATGAAGAAATGTGAATTTCCACAACATTATGTTTGTTCTAATATGTACATATGTTATTGTACCAACAGAACACCTTTCACATTAAGGTTGGTAAAACAAGATTAGAAATTGTAATGCTGCTAATGATTAAAAGAAATATATTAAGTACAACAAAAGTATAAATAATACCTAAGTTATTGAATTAAGTAAAAGTTCTTCAGTGTCAATAAAATATTTCCATACTTCCTACTCATAATCATATAAATTCTAAGAAAAGAAATATTTTGTATAATATTAATCATATATAACTAATTAGTCTTCATTCATTTAGTCTTTAGTCAACTGGTATTTATTACCCTACTGTTACATATGTAGTAGACTTCAGTATCACTAGTCAGGCACAGCATAACTACAGCAGCTTTACATCATGACTGAACTGACACTTCACCTTAAGTTTGTACTAATGTCACCTTTGTGTTTGTTTCAATACAATCAAAAGAATCTGTATTGTTCACAGTTTGGCCTCATTTGATTTTGACCCTAAACAAGTCACTTGACCAATCTGCCCCCAGAATCCACGCCGGGGAACTGAGATGACAGTATCACCCAATCACAGGCTTGAGGGTGATAGAATGATTAAAATGAATATGAGTCACACTGTGATGGTTTTAAAGAAATACCCTTTTACTTTCATGGAAGTAATGGTGGGCAAGGAGGGAAGGGGCCTCTCAGCTGAACTCAGATCCTGAAGTCAATATCTAGTGTACTGAGAGCTCATTTGCTGTTGTTAGAAAAATACAAATATAATTCAACTACTGGTATAAGAGAGAGAAACTGTCTCCATGTAACTAATAACGTATACCATAAAAACAACCAAATTTGAATACCAATCAAGGAAAGAATATCTATGGAGCATTTATTCTTTACCAGAGCTAAATCCTGATTTCTGACCTTGAGAAGTGTGATTCTCTGAAGTTTGCCTTCCGTATCTGTCTGCTTTAGTTTACGCTTGGAGGAGCCCCCGGCCTCTAAACTCCCACCCACTTCAAAATGACGTATTGCCACACGGGGCTAGCCACTTACCGGCTTTAGCTCACTTCATTCTTGAAATAATGAGGGAGTAATAAAGTCTTTATTATTAATACTTAATAATTAATTAAGGCAATTAAGGAATTTTTTAGGGATCAACAATTATTACAAATCTATAATTTTAATTTTTAGTTTTGTTGTTACCAGGGATCGAACTTGAGTCTTTGAGCTTCCAAGAAAGGCATGGTATCACTTATGCTAAATCTTTAGCCCTTTATAATTTTGTTTTTGGTTAATTTTCAGACAAATTATTTTTAAGTTACTCAAGCAATTAAACTAAGCATGTTCCCTGTGGCCATTTTTTAAATCCTGAAAGTACTTCACAAACAAGACATACATTTTGTGACAAGCTGGGGTAATTTCTAAGAGTGAGGACTCCTTAAACATTTGTGGATTGACTGAGAAGGAACTGATTTACTGACTAGATTTCTTCTTGTTTCTAATATTGAGTTTTATTCATTAAAGTACCCTTTGTCGTGGAGTGATTGTGAGGTTAAAAGACAATGAAGTAGTGTGTATAAGAAGAGTTTTCAATACTGAAACTGCTCTCCAAGGTGGATGCTCATATTCAGTTGAAACTATCATCACCATCTAACTCACTGAACACTGAGATGCTTTTTAGGGTTCTGGTAACAAACTTCCAGGGCCTTTACAAGAACAAGATGATGCATGTGACACGATTAGCGGACACCAGGCAAATAACAAGTACTTGAGAAATATACCATCCTCAATTCATTTCCCTAGTTTTACTTTCCCAATATTTTCCTTTTAGAGTGTACATCTCTTGGAAAGCATAACCATCATGGGGCAGAATGCAGCTGAGCATTTTAGCTATTTTGCATACATTTACCTGCTGATTTTAAATCACATTAGATTCTCATCTGATAGAGTAGAAATGCCCTGTCATCTTGTGAATTGTTTTGAAGTAAGGAAAGCAAATAACTCTCATGTCCAGAAAAATTTCTAAAGAATCAGAGATTATGTTTGATTTCAGTGTAGAAATCCTTTCATTCAAGACTAACTCAGTAAGTGGATTGGTAAACATGTAAGATAGGTTTTCTTAATCCAGGGCTTCTAGTTGTTGAGACTCTAACACTGCTTACTAAACTCAATTGTGCATTTATGTATGCTTTCCTTAAGAAAGCAATCCTCAGCTCTCATTGAGTACATAAAATTATTGTTTTTCTCTCCAAATTAAGTATATTGGTGTGGAAAGCTTGTATATGAATGAAGAGTTATGATACATTTTATTCATAGATTAAAGATTTGCAGGTCATTCTTTTCTTCTTCTCTTCATTTAATAAGCATTGATTCAAGGTCTACTATATGCCCAGAACAGGAGGAATATGGTAGTAAATAAAACATGAAATATTTGCTGTACTCATTGTGTGACAATAAACACCAGAATAAAATATAAAATTAAGTAACAACAAACATAATGAAGGAAAAGATCTGGCGCAGGGCATGATGGGTGGGATCTGTGCAGTGTGGGGCCCTCAGAAGCCCCTCTGAACTTCAGTCCTTTGGCGGAACTGGCCCAGGGATCAGACCAGATTTACTCCTGGGACAGAGCTGTTCACATATCCAGGTGAAGAGAATTCCAGGCAGTACAGAGGCCTGGTTTTGTCTTCAGTGTTTCATGCTAACTTTTTTGCATCTGGTTCTATTTACTTGTCAGTGCTACTGTTTTTAGTTTTTTTAAAATTTTCCTTTTGCTTTTAATTTCCTCTTTTATTAATGAAGGGCTGGTGGGCTAGCTGATTACCCAGAATGTTAACATGTTTTGATGGCTGTTTTTATACAATTCACATGTTTTAAAGTTTTCCCAAGTTCAATATCTGGCCTAGGCCATACATTTCCTTATTAATTTGTTTACCAGTGGTTCTCAAAAAAGTAAATTATATTCCTTTGCCTTGGAAGAGCTTAAAAATCTAAGAGAGACCTGTGTTTTGGCAAGATAAACTATGCTCCATAGATTGTATCCGATCTCAAGAATTATTCTTGTTCTTTGGGGGTGGCTTTACCAGTGTTCATTCTTGTCTGAGGCTTTGCAGTTCCCCAGGTCCTGGAACAAAGTCATGCTCATGTCCAGCTCCAAGAACGTACAGAGTGAATATCACTGCTTGAGCTTCATGCTGGAGCAGAACACTGTGTTCAGTAAAAAGAACTGGCTGAGAATCACATTTCAGCAAAAGTGCTGCTCTTCTTGTTGAAATTTCTTTAGCTTATCACCCCAACATGCTATCCTGGAACTCCAAAAAACAAAAACCTGTTAAAGCAACTAAAAAGAATAAAAAAAAGAAAAAGAAAGTGCGAAGTAAATTGGAAAACAGAACACACCCTACCATTTGTAATAGATTTTGCTGTTCTCCTCAAAACTGAGACCAGTCCAAAGATAGGAAGGAAAATAATACCACTGTCACGCAGCTTGGGTGTCTCTCTGTTCCTGGTGTGTAGACTCCTGCGTGCTGCGTCTCTCCTGCTGAGCAGCCCTTGGGCTCTAGCTTGTGTCAGCATCACCTGGGAGGAAAGTAGTCCCTTCCGTGTGGTGTCTGACTCAATAGGTCTCTGCTGAAGAAAGGTTCATTTCTAAGCACTCTCGGGTGACACTGCTGTTGCTGGACCACTTGTGGTGAATCAGTAGCTTGGAGAAGCCCTGTCCAAGTTCTGACTAGAGAATTGCTCATGAAGATGTCACAGGAGTGGAATGCAATGAGGAGCACTAAGGAATCCTGGGAGAAAGTCTGAAGCTGGGCAGCCAAGGTGATGATTCCTGGAAGCCGAACAAGCAGCCTCATCTTCCTGGTATGCAGCCCTGAGATGCACCATAGCTTTGCAACCTTGCGAAGCTCACAGGCTGGAGCCTCAGGGGAAAACAAGCTCCATCACAGACAGCTGAGAGTGGACTGATTACATCAGGACCCAAAGTGTGCAGAATGGAATACCATCCATCAAATTTTCTACCCACATGTGCACACATATGCAGCCAGACTCATCAGAATACCTTCTGGCCCCTCTCTATATTATAAGTAGTACAGATCCCTTACCTGAAATGCTTCGTAATATTTAGAAAATATTTATCTAGATGTATATGGAAACTATATGTATATATGCACATATATATGTATGTATATATGTATATGTAGAGAGAGGGAGGGATTTAGGGAGTAGGACCAAGACAAAATGCTAAATTCATTTTTTGGTTCATACATATCTTATACACCGAGCTTGAAATTAATTTTATATTTTTAATGTACCTGCATTTTGTCTTATGTGGTCAAAATTGGATTTACTTGTGGCCTTACATTGATCTTTAAAAGTTTCATATTACAGACTAGTTTAGGACTTGGATTTCTGCATTAAGGATGCTCAACATGCATTTGTCTTACTGGTAAAAAAAAAGTCTCTTTAAATTGAAATGTGTTACATCCAAGGAATATAATTAGCTAGTATGAATTAAAAAATCTATTTGCTTTCAGTCTGTTACTTTCATAATAAAAACTACTTTTGACAATGAAGAATTTATACAAGATCAATTGGCTATGACAAAATGGCCCTATTTTTCCCCTGCTGAATAAAATATAATACATAATAAGAAAAAGCAATTGTTTTATTTCTAAGCTATTTAGTGCTCATACTAAGAATTTATCACTTTATACTTCAGGGGAAATGTATAACACACATGGAAAACTTTGAGGACTCTCTGAAAAATTCTATAAAATTCAAACAGCAAGAAAAATAACTAGCTTATTTAAGCAAAAGATAAATAATGGATAATTTTTATGTACCAACTTGTCTAAGATGAAGTGCTCAGCTGTTCATTGGAATCCACTTAAATGTCTCTGTGAAGGCGTCTCTTAGCTATGACTGATATTTGAGTCAGTAGACTGCAAAGTAGCGCAGTTACCTTCCATGGTGTGGTGGCTTCATCCAATCAGCTGGAGAACTTTAGTGAGAAAAACCTGAGATTTTGTGAAGAAAACAGCCTTCTTTCTCAAGACTATGCTATACACACACTGCTTAATGTTTAATCTCTGCCCTACAGTATTTGGATTCAAGACATTTTAATTTTTACCAAAACATCCAGCTTGTCAATTTGCCTTAGAGAATTTGGACTTTCCAGCCCTTATAATTGCTGGTATTTCTCTGAAACAGGCTTCCCTGTGCTTTCTGTATGTTCTGTTGGAAGAGAAAGAAAGGTAGATTCAGGACTGCTAAGTGATCTGGTCAATGTGAGAGACAGGGCTGCCCATATCACTATGTATTTGCAAACTCATTCATATTGTTTTCGGCCTTAAAGAGTCAATCTATTGGGTGGTTATTCTGACCATGAAATGGTAGCTTATTGTGTTAGAGAGGAACATTCTGCACAAGACTCCCCTCCACATAACTTCAAATACTGTGCTCATGGTTCTGCAGTCATAACTTCCCAGTAGAAAGAGGCAGTAAGTTTCACATCTCTGAACAATTGGGAGTTCCAGCACTCAAGCTGAAGTTACAAGACGTAGAACAAATTTATGGAGCTTTACTTTCATGCCAAGATGCACCATGTCAGGGGATCTAGAGTACAATTTTATTTGACATGTTAACATCTCCATGAGAAAGATTTTGTTGTTACTCCCACTTTTCTTGTAAAAAAAAAAAAAAAACAAGACTGAGAAAGGTATTACATGACCTGCAAAAGTGAAGTTGTTAGTAAATGAAGAACTGAGAATTTAAAACACCTAATTTCAAAACTTCTACCTTTTTCCTACACTAGATTGTTTTTCAGTAAAAATTAAACTTATACAGCGTTAAATCTAGTCTCAAAGCCTGGCTTCTCCTTAGAGTAAGCAGCCATCTTGATTTTCTCAGACAGGCACCTTCTTAGATAACGGTCTGAACATAAGCCAAGAATAAATGAACCTAAGTCAAAACTTCACACAGTTTGACATACATAGGCACTCAAACTTAAAATATATAGTTGCCTTCAGGTTAGAAAATGGTAATACTGATGGTCTAAACCATCAAGATGCTTGATTGAGACTATTTTCTTCAAGAAATTGGCAAAGGTTGAGATTGTAACAAAAAAGTAAGGAAACAAATTTTATATATTTGGGGGGGGTGGTAGGGTGGGTGGGGCTATGGGAAAAAATGAGAATTAAGTTGTGTCTTATACTGGTACAAATCCCCATTATGGAGTACAATCATGATGTGTATATTTAATGTACCAATAAAGATAATTAAAAAAAAAAAGAAATTGGCAAAGGCTTTCTCAGAATTTTGAGATTCTTTGTGATAGTTTCCAAATTTATGTGATTATCAAGCTCTATGTTCTTTCATTAAATATTTGGAATTGATACAAACATTTTGTATTGCATGTGAGGAAAGAATGTATAAAGATAAACTATATCTTAGTGTTTCTTTTAAAGAACTTTCGATCTAAAAAAGAAATTTTAAGGAATCACTGGATAACAGAGTACAAAGTGACAAGTGCTTTTGCATATTTGATCCTAAGCAATGCCTGCAAAGGAATTCTTGAAAAAAGATGAGAGAAATGGTTACTGATGAAATAATACATAAGGTTGGGCACTGCTGCTATCGCTGTGACAGTGATGACAATGATTATAGCACAAGACAGAACAACATGTAGGAAAGCAAGTGAAAAAAATCATCTAGGGAAATTTTTTTCTTTGTGGCTATAAAAGAGAGAGTAATAATCACAGGAATAATTTTACCATCTAATAAGACACTGTGTGCAAGTGTTTAAAAAGATCTAATTGTGTGCATATATTTAACTTAAATTTAGTTAACTTCTAATTATTTCATCAGGTGGGATAATGAGTAAACAATATAAAATAATAAAAACTTACTTAATGAACTGAGAAGGCAAATAGTGTCCTATAATTCCAGAGGAGGGAAGGAATTTTAGGAACCTGTCCCTTCTCTTCATGCACATTTATTTTGCAGATGTCAAGGAGGAGACACTTTTCCTGTGTGTGGTATGTAGCTGGTGGAAGAGGCTGGGAGAGCAGTCCAGAGAGGAAGCTTTAAAGGTGGAACTTGTAAACTTCTTTTTCCTTTCTGGCAACATCCAATTGTCTTGTAGCCTAAGATTGTATGAGTTATTGAGAATTACCGAGGTAATTGATTACATCTCCCTAGATGGTAAACAAAAGCTATCGTCGAGAGAACACAAAAGCAATGCATCTCCTAGTAACGGGAGTCAAAGGTCACCTTGAAGAGAGGGATAAAGAGAAGGTGCAAAGGAGAGTTAAGTTGAGATGGGAGATGATGATGAGGATTTCTTGGGAGAGACCCTTCCAGGTGTGCTTAGACAAAGGTTAGTAAATGAAGTTAAGTTCCTCACCCTCCTGAACTCATCCATGATTTAAGGTAAAAAGATTTCTTATTCTATCCTAGAAGACTCCTGAATCTTTGGTGTTGAGGCTGACAGTGACATTCATAGGGATACTACAGAAGCATGAACATCTGTTACTTGGAATTCTCCACTATACATCTGCATATCATGCAATAAGAATGGAATGTTTGTCAGCCAATAAAAGATGCTTTTTCAAGAATCTCAGACAAGAATAAGCTCTTCAGAAATGATATCTTGAGGTTTGTAATTTAGGGTTCCATTATATTATTCTCAGAGCACAAGTTGTCTAAAGGTTGAGAGAACACAATATTTTAAGTGAAGGGATTAGCAAGAATATTAGAGGAGGTTTTCTTAATTCAATTCAGCTAGAGATTTGAGCTGTATTTCCAGGCTGCTGGTTTTATTCACAATCATAGTCTAAAATTTTTCAATTAGCAGCAGGAATCAAATGTAGACTAGTTTGAATTTATAAACACATTGTGGTCTAAATGTTCACTTTTAGATCTGTTCTTCATAACTTTAAAATAATTTTCTCATAGACAATGAGACTAACATGGCAGCTGGATGGAAAACTGTTTACAAAATCCTTCAAAGTCATCATGTACCTAACATTTAACTGTTTTTCTATTTCTCTACAAATGAACCACAGGTACCGCAAAAACCTGATAGCAATGCATGCAGAGTCCTTTCCAAGTCATGGCAACCTGGCCCTCCCATCTTCCAAAATGCTCCTAGAACAGGGCCAATGGTGCAGCAACGCAGGGTCTGGGTTTGTCTTGCAGATGGAAACTTTCAGTTCACATTCTCCTTGTTTGTTTCTTTTTAAAAATTTCACTGACCTTGTGATTAGTTCTCTTGTTTTTCCTTTCCCACAGCAGCAGATGTTTTTGACAAAACGTTTATCTTCTCGTGTCCAGAGGAAGAAACTATATGTGAAAACTCAGCATATGCTGCTATTGATCTGAATACTTTATTAAACAATCTCTAAAGTCCATTTATCTTCCTTGGTTAGTTAAAAACTTGATCACATTTCAATAATACTGGTGATGAAGAAAGATCTGAGAGGTGTATCTATGTTCTGAAAAATATCAAATCCACAGAGCCCTGAATATGTGCAGGGACTGAGGGACAGCAGATATGTGAGGTGGACAGCAGAGTGTTGGACATACTTGGGCTTGGCAGCAGAAGAGGCAAGAATTAGCATGGCCTCTTTGGAGACTGACTTTTTTCCATAGTGCACAACCCATTCTAGATCACCAGCGATGTGTAGACTTAACTTGCAGTTAAGTTAGTTTGAGGACCAGGAGGCAGAGAGGGAAGGAAAGAAAGAAGTGACTGGATTCTTTCAAAGACTACATCCAGAACATCTGGGCCATGCCCTCTGTGGACACACAGCATGAGAACTGCATTCTGCTGGGTAATATATGGATGAATCAGGGGCTTTCTAGAAGAATACAGACTAGAGACACCTAATCTCGGGGGGGTGAGGGTAGGAGAAAATAGCAGGCTCCCTGGAGAAAAACTACTTTTCAGGAATGTTTTATAAGTGTGAAGATGGAAGAAAAGTGGATTTGGTAAGCCAAGGAGGTTAGAAGACGGCACGCCTCCACAGCCTCAGGATGATATGCACACTGGGTGCAAGAAGTTGCATTTTTCTGAAGATTATTGTACATTCTGTGGTAAGTGGCACAAAGTCAGACTACCAGCATATGACGTTCTGGATCACTCAGGTCTGTGTACACTCTTGTAAGGAGTTGATTTACTCACTGTTTAGAGCAAAAGGAGGTATTGCACTCAAAATATATGTGACACTGAACTTTGCATTTGAGATGGATGAACTGAAAAGTTATTTTGGGAATAGATTGAAGGATGAACGGATGGAAGGGAAACAAATCAGGGACTAGGGATTTAGCTCAGTGGTTCTGATGTCTACCTTGGAAGTGCAAGGTCCCTACTTTGATTGCCAATAACCTTGTACAATACCAAGTGTAGTGACTCATGCCCACTAGCAATCAGTACCATATACCACAATGCCAGGTATAGTGGCTCATGCCTATAATCCCAGCACTCGGGGTGCAGAGGCAGGAAGATTGCTATGAATTTAAGGCTGACTTGGGCTACATAGTGTGTTCAGGGCAAGCCTGAACTACAAAGTAAGACTCTGTCTCAAAAAAAAAAAAAATGTGGGAAGCTGCCTTAGGATTCCATAAAGAAGACTATGAAGATGGTCTACAGACCATTTTTACAATATTGGTAGTAGGAATGAATGGTACGGTTTTAGTTTCCAAAATTATTTAAGTACCTGTGGTTAGATATGATGGAATATGCACATCCACTTCTTTAAGTACCCTCTCAAAAATACAGTACGTGCATTTCTGATAGTAAAAAAGAAAGAAATAGGGGCCGGGGAGTTAGCTCAGTGGTTCCGGCGCCTGTCTTGCAAGCGCAAGGACCCAGGTTCGATTCCCCGGTAACCACATAACAATACTGGGTGTGGAGACTCACCCCAGCAGCAACCAGTACCACATACCACAGTGCCGGGCGTGGTGGCTCACGCCTGTAATCCCAGCACTCGGGAGGCAGAGGCAGGAGGATTGTGATGTGAGTTTGAGGCTGAGCTCAGGGCCAGCCTGAACCACAAAGCGAGACCCTG
>PVIR01008214.1:0-17217 GCA_004026965.1 Petromus typicus
GGGATTTGGCTCAGTGGTTCCGGCGCCTGTCTTGCAAGTGCAAGGACCCGGGTTCGATCCCCCCGGTAACCACATATAATACTGGGCGTGAAGACTCACGCCCAGCAGCAATCAGTACCACACACCACAATGCCGGGCGTGGTGGCTCACACCTGTAATCCCAGCACTTGAGAGGCAGAGGCAGGAGGATTGCTGTGCTGTGAGTTCAAGACTGAGCTTAAGGCCAGCCTGAACTACAAAGCGAGACCCTGTCTCAAAAGACCAAAAAAAAAAAAAAAAAAGTTCAATTTTAGTATTTTTTTCTTTTTTATTGAACAAACAAGTACACTTGAACATGTGTCTCTTAATACAGAACAGAGAAAAACTGTAATTTATCACCTTTTACTTTATTCTCTAATCTACCTTATTTTTACCCTATGTCTTTTCGAAGGAAATGTCTAATGCAATATTGCATAACACTATGGGACATTTCTGAATTTACTCTATATCATGAAAACCTTACTCTTAAACATCATAAGCATTGAAAACTGTATGATTTATATCACTCATAAACTAAATTCTAAAGCTCTAAAAACTATCTACCATAAAGAACATTGAAACAACTATCCAAGTGACTAAAGTTACCACATAGAACAGAAACACACACTATACACTATGTTGTTGCCAAACCTCATGCCACCCTCTATTAAAGAGAACATTAGCTTTTCTATTTCAAAATACTACAAACTATATTTCCTACACTTCATTTGGGATTGAAAAAGCTGCAGGACTTGTGACGTAAACTAGCAGGAGCAGCTGAACGAGCCCTAGAAGCAGCTCTGGCTTTGGCTCTTTCTTCCTCATCTTTCGCTGCTTCCTCATACCAGGGCGAGAAGGAATTAGGAGGGCGATCATGGATCTTGGCCAAAAACTCAAGGACTTTCATCTTGGTGGTTTCAGCATAAGCTCTTGGACCCCACACGAATTCGTAGGATGGAGGATCACTGTTGGGTACCTGGCGGTATTCTAGGTACCTTTCTCTCACTAAGTCTTTGGTGATGAGCTTTCTAGCATCTCCAAAGAAGAAGTGTTCGTTCCCATCATATATTCCCATCATATTCAGCACTTCCCAGACTTCCTCCTCAGTGGCATGGTTGCCATTTGTGAAGATCACACCCAAGATAGTCATCAGTAAGCCAGTCCTGGGTACAACACTATCATTCGTTCTTGGATCTTGGTCTAATTCCAGCTTGTTCACGAGGACATAGATACTCTTGTTGGGATCTAATACTTTCAAATCAAGGCCAAAGATCAATTCCAGGTGACCAGAGGCTTTCTTCAGGACTTCAGAAAACTGATTCTTGTTTATCTGCATAATATTTCTCAGTATTTCCGCCTTTGTAATGGGCTCCTTCATCTGATATTTACAGAGGAGGTAGTGTACCAAGATGGCAACTTTGTCTTCTACAAGGTCTTCTTCACACCCTGTAGCGCTCAGCTGTAAATCACCCATCATTTCTTCAATCTGCTTGCTGGTGTTTTCGCGACAATGTAGGCATGAAGAACAAGCAGCAGCAGCAACAGCCATGATAGCTGAGGTTCTCTCAAGCTCTTGGCCGCCAGAAGCTCCTGCAGCAGATAACTTCTCAAGATTACCTTTGGAATGAGCACTTGAAGATGACAAGGACTCTTTTGCTTCAGGAGCTTGAGCACCCATTACATTCATAGGTTCTTCTCGAGCCTGGCGGCGTTTCTCACGGGCACGGCTCTTACTCTTATGACCACGAGGCATGATGACCTAGGTGAGAAATAAAAGGTCAGGATGTGGAAGAGAATACAGACGATTCAGTGACCTGGAAGAAAGAATGAAATGACGTGGTGCTTTTCAGCAGAGTAATGTACTACCTTGATTTTGTCTGAGGCTACCTTTGTAGGTTTCTTTGAACATATTTATCAAAGAATTTATTAGGCTCCTTTTCCCTGATAAACCTTTCCCCTAAGCACCCCATGGATGTAACTAGAGTGCACCTTACAACGTAGCCCTTCAGACCTCCCTGTGTCTTACACAGGCCTGATATAGTGTCTATAATATCCATACCCTATAGATCCTTTTTCATTTTGGGATAGAGGATATTTTTCTCAAATTACATTCAGGCCACTACCTTGGCTTCTATAAAGATGTATTATTATGGTTAACCACATCGAGACAGGGTGACTTCCTCATTCCAAAGACTTCACCTTTCTGGCTTCCTGGAGGGCAAATCTCATTTGATTATATCAGTTTCCAGATAACTTGGGATGGAAGCAGCGGCAGAATTCTGTGAGATCTCTCTATCCTGAAGTAATTACACTTATCAGTCTTCACTCAACAATCTTCGTCTTTCCATCTTACAGGTTCAGATTTTATTCCCTCTACAGATCTGATACTTAAAACACGGCCTTTACAGCCCTCAGGTTACTGAGGAAAGTAGGGAATCTTCTAACATACTTTTCCCAGGAACTTCCATTAGGAACAACAACACTTGTAGGGCTCTTTTCTCAGTATTCAGGTTCCTCATCAGGACTAATCTTGGCTGCTACTGTTGGATACCTTTTCCTGTGCAAAGGTAAGGTCTATACTAATCAGACCAAGAGCTCCATTCATGTGATATTCTAAAGTACTGCTCTGCCATAAAGAAGCATAAACTTGAGATATTCATGGGTAAGTGTATATGCCTAAAGACCACTATATTAAGTGAGATAAATTGGACACACATGTTTAAATATCACATGGCTTTTTAAAATTTTTATATTCAAATCTTTATTGGTACATTAGGAATACACATCATCACTGCATTCAACTTTGAGTTTGCACCAGAATATGACATGACTTAATTCTCATTTGTCCCCTTCCCCCTTGCCCTGCAATCCCCCATCCCTATATACATAAGCTTTTTTTCCTTTTTTCTTTATTACTGTCACATTCTTTTCCCCCTCATTATTTACCCCTACACCCTTTCCTTTTAAATATTTTCTATTTCACAATATCAACTATATATACTAGAACTCATTTACATCTTCATATTCTCATACCAGAGAAAAGATACGATATTTACACATCTGTGACCTATGAGGTAGGTCACTTATGAGGATGTCCTCAAGCTACATCCATTTGAATATGAATGACTCAATCTTACCATTTTTAACAACAGAAAAATAATCCATTCTATAACAGTAATTTCTTTTTTTTTTAAGGACAGAATTCAGGCTGGTCCTGAATTCAGCCTCGAACTCAGCAACCTCCTGACTCTGCCTCCCAAGTGCTGGGATTACAGCGTGAGCCACCAAGACTGGCACTGTGGTATATGGTACTGATTGCTGGTGGCTGCGAGTCACCATGCCCGGCAGTGTTATATATGGCTACCAGAGATTGAACCTGGGCCCTTGTGCTTGCAATGCAGAATCAGGAACCACTGAGCTCAATCCCCAGCCCAACATGGCTTTTTTTATATGAGAAATCCAAAATATACATATAGAGCAAAATAAAATGGGAATTGAACTCAGGACCTTGCACTTACCAGGCAGGAATGGCACCACTGAGCTACATCTCTAGACCTTAGAAATTAAGACTTTGGGGCCGAGAGGTTAGCTCATTGGTTCTAGCCTTTCAAGGCAAGGACTCCAGTTCAATTTCCCGTGACCACATACAACAATACCAGGCATGCCCACCAGCAATCAGTACCATATACCACAATGCCAGGCGTGGTGGCTCACGTCTGTAATCCTAGCACTCGGGAAGCAGAGGCAAGGGGATTGCTTTTTGAGGCTAAGTTCAAGGCCAGCCTGAGCTACATAGCGACACCCTGTCTAAAAAAAAAAAAAAAATTAATACTTTGTGGATAACAAAATTTTCTTGCAATTGTGGTGCTCTACGGTGCCCTTTAGCTTGGACAGAGAAAGTTTCCTTTATCCTTGTTCAGAATTTTGAATTTAACTCAAGGTTACTCAGAGAGACTCCATCCTGGGTTGAACTCCGTTAGATAGCCTTTGATAAAGATTGTTTTCTACCCTAACACGAAAGTTGAGTGAAGGGGAACTTGGGCTTTACAGCGATTGATAGCATGGCGTTCGTGGCTGACGGCAAGAACAGGGCTCTGTAAACTTCCACTGTTCTGAGGAGGCGTTTTCCACAGAGCTCACTCACATTGGAGGCACTGCACTTCTTTGTATTAGTGCCAAGATGGACACCCGGTTCTAATACCCTTCTAAGGTAGAGTAGGTAAAGATAAAATTCAGTGCATTTCTGACTACGCCTGCTCGCCATTTTCCAGGGCGGAGATAGTTGGGGGGAGGGGAGGAGAGGTTCCGCTCTTCTGAGGGAGTAGTTCTACAGGACTTGCAAGGGGTTCATTATTGGTCCCAGACTCCTCATTCTGTGGGCTGCATGGTAACGCTCTAATTTAATTCTCTCTCAGACCCTTAGTCTCCAAAGTGCAAATTCCGTTGGCAGTTTATTGAGTGATTCCTAATCAGAACCTTCTGAAGCAGTTGTCGAGGGAGACATGGCCGTCGGGCCTTCTTTCTCTGGGAGTAGGCAGTTCCCTCATACTTTACTCAATATCTTTACCTTCCAACAAGGTTTGGATTTCTCCCACTGCTAAAACAGACGCCACTTCTCTCACAGTCAGGTCTCACCGGACTTTCACGACTGCCGAAGGGTTGGTAAAACAAACGCACATCCGGGCTTTCACAACTACCGGATGGGGTTGGAAGTCAAAGGCACATCCGGGCTTTCACGCAGACACATCCGGGCTTTCACAACTACCGGGTGGGGTTGGAAATCAAAGGCACATCCTGGCTTTCACGACTGCCGGAGGGTTGGTACAATGCAAGACGAGACCTTGCGTCACCTGTGTCTGGATTGGTTGGTACTGTAAATACTCTTCCGGTGACACAGCCAAGTTTTAGTTTCTGACTGGCTAACTGAATGCTCTGTGAGAGAATGAAGAACAGCTTCCAGTTCAGACAACCTCTCAACTTGAACTGTTGAAGACTATGGGATTGTATCCTAGGTATGCGGTGAGATGCAGAAGATGCCTTCCAATGTGGGTGGCCAAGATGGTTCTGCAATGTTTAAAAAAAAAAGTGCACAGTGACCAAGTAGATCCCATCAGCCAAATTTAAACTTCCTGCCCCACTTAGTAACATGAGCCTGTAATCCCAGCACTTGGGAGTTGAAGGCAAGAAGATGGCCGGGAGTTCAAAGTCAACATGAGCTGTAATAGTGAGTTTAAAACCAGCTTCAACTACAAAGCAAAAAAAAATCCAAACAAACAACCCCGAAGTTAGGCTTTTTGTGGCTTTCCGATCAAAGACAGTCGTCTTCTAAAACTACAATATACACATATATACAGAAGCATTACAGAGAAACCTATTAATTTGTACAATTAGTGTGCATAAATAACTGTAACAATAGAGGATGCCAATTTGCATAACTGTGATACATAGATCTTTTAAAAGCTTTATCCACTAGTGCAATATACTATGTATTGAAGTTCATTTTAACTTTTTTTAAAATTTATTTTATTTATTTTATTTTTTGAGACAGGGTCTCGCTTTGTAGTTCAGGCTGGTCCTGAGTTCGGCCCTAAACTCAAATCACAGCAATCCTCCTGCCTCTGCCTCCCAAGTGCTGGATTTACAGTCATGAACCACCACGCCCGGCACTGTGGTATATGGTACTGATTGCTGCTGGGCGTATATGGTTACCGGGGGATCAAACCTGGGCCCTTGCGCTTGCAAAACCACTGAACTAAATCCCTGGCCCTCATTTTAATTTTTACTGTCAGTCGTAATATCAAATATATGCATCTTATTATAATACTGCTTTGGACAGAAAGGCTCTTGATTTTACTTTAGTGATCTGTAGACTATCATTCCAAAGTCACTCATTTATTTGAATTATTCATGGCCTTTTTCTTGAGCTTTCTAAAATGATAATCGTATTTTCACTAACTTTCTTTATTTCTTTTTTTTTTCTTTAGACAGGATCTTACTTTATAATTCAAACTGGCCTTGAACTCACTGCCTCAGCCACTCAAGTGCTAGGATTACAGGTATGTGCCACTGTGCCTGGGTTCTTTTATATTCATAAACTTTGCTTTTAACTGTTATCCTCTAGGTATTTCTACTACTATGCTTTTATGCTATTATGTCTTGCTCTTTACTTTAGTGGGAAGGCTCTTTTGTTTTTGTTATTTTGGTTTTTTTCAGACTTCGTCTTCCTATGTAGTTCAGGCTGGCCCTGAACTCACTATTTATATTTAGTCCAGGCTGGCCTTAAATGCACAGCAATCCTCCTGCTTTGACCTTGCAAGTGCTAGGATTACAGGGATGCATCACCATTCCCGGTAGGGAGGCTTTACCTCTTCCTATTTTACATTTCAACTAGAATGGTATTGAGTTTAAGAAATAGATGTTCTGTTTTAATATTAATTTACTAAATGCTGTTAAATTCACTTGTATTAAAGATTTTACCCCCATACTTTTCCTTCTCTTTAATATGCTGTAAAAAACCCTTAAAAACTTATCTGTTAATGTGTTAATACTTTATTCTATTTCCCTCTAATATAACAACTTTATATTACTTGGATGCAAACAGTTTTTATTGGTGTACTGGACATATTATGTACTTTTTTAAGAGCTTTGCCTTTATATGGGTTAATTTAACTTCACTATTTTTTTTTTCTCCCTCAGGGATACTGGGATGGATTTTTTTTTTAACAGGGTCTCACTTTGTAGTTCAGGCTGGCCCTGAGCTTATTGTGTAGCCCAGGTGAGCCTCAAACTCACAGCAATCCTCCTGCTTCTGCCTCCCGAGTGCTGGGATTATAGGCATGAGCCACCATGCCTGACTCTATGGTATGTGGTACTGATTGCCAGTAGGCGTGAATAACCATAACTAGCATTGTATGTGGTTACTAGGGATGGAAGTCTGGACCTTATGCTTGCAAGGTAGACTCTGTAATGACTAAACTAAATCCCTGGGCTGTGGGATAGAGTCTTATAAAGAGAGCTAGCTTGAGAAAACGAGTTCCAATTCTTATATCTTTTTGTTTACATAAGATGGTGGTTATTTTTTTCATGATTATTTGGTGGAACTGCTTCCAGATTGCCTGATATTGAAATATTTGAGAATGGTTGGAGTTTTGATTACAATTGAACTTTGTAGTGCTCAATTACAGTTTGTTTAAACCAGTTGCATCACTCATATGCTTCTAAACAATAGTCTCTCAAATTTAATGCTTTTATATATTTCTTATGTGAGAGGAATTTTCAAACATATTCAGTAGTAGAGAGACTATGCTTAACACTCTGAATCAGTAGTTATCAGTATATGACTACATGGCCAAACTGACTTCATCTATATTCACCCCTGCCATCATCCCTACCGATGAAATTATGTGAAGCGAATCCTAGGCATCATGCTATTTTGTATTTAAATACTTCAGTATTTCTAAAAGACGGATGCATAGACAAGATTTACTTATTCTGTTTAAAAAATTTACTTCTTAATTTAATCAAATGTCAAGTTATTTTTCACACTTACTCAAACCTATTTATTCATTTAAATTTTTTTCCTGGAACCTGAGTGCAAATAAAATCTAATTTTTGGTCATTGCTGTCCATTAATTTATAGATCTTGACCCCATGAAATACGTACATACATTACTTCTTTTTCTAGTAATATTTTTTCTTAAAAACTGAAAGAACTCTTGAGCCAGGTGTGGTGGAGCATGCCTATAAGCCCAGCATTCTGGAGGCTGAGGCAGGAAGATAGTCAAGAGTTCGAGGCCAGCCTGCACTACACAGGGAGTTTAGGGTCTGCCTGAACTACAAAGTGACACTTTGTCTCAAAAACAAACAAAACCTCAAACAATAACAAACTGAAAAAAGTCACGTTCTGTCTGGTTTCATATGGTCTGAATATTTCTGATCGCAAAATTAGTGTCTTTCTACTTTGTATTTCATTAAATTGGTTGACATTTTGCCAGACTGAGTTTTTCTCTACTTGTTATTTGTAAAGACTGGAAATTTTCTGATTCCATCATTTCTGCTGAATTTGTTACATGAAATCTGCCTTTATGTAGATATCATTCGTTGTCCACCATTTGGTAATATTATTTTGTATCCTCTTGTAATATTTAAACTCTCATTGCTTCCGTACTTTATTCAATATTATATAACAAATATCATCTAGTTTTTGGGTCTTTTTATAATTAATGGCACCTATAAAATTAAATGTTATATGAATATTTTTTTTAAAAAAAGCTTTTGGGGTTAGAGATTTAGCTTAGTGGTTCTGGCATCTGCCTGACAAGCACAAGATCTGGAGTTGGATCCCCAGTAACCACACACCACAGTGCCAGGCGTGGTGGCTCACTCCTGTAATTCCAGCACTAGGGAAGCAGCAGCAGGAGGATTGCTGTGAGTTTGAGGCTTGCCTGGGCTATATATTAAGTTTGGGGCCAGCCTGAACTAAAAAGCGAGACCTTGTAAAAAGAAAAAAGTCGCCTCACTTTTGTTAGTTGGTTCCTCTATTTTCCAATTAATCATTCTCAATTTATTTTACTTTTTATTTTTCTTTGTGTTTAATATAGTATTCTTTCCCTAACATCTTAATTTTTTGGTGTTCTAAATATTTCTATTTATTCTATTCAATCTTTTAAAGCTATTAATAACCCCCCTGTGTAGTATCTGGGCTGCTTTCCATAGATAATGATAAACTTCAAGTGGAGTGCTTGAACATTTTGCAAGCTGAATATATCTGTATTATTTATGCTTTGGAAGTTTTAAATCTATGTGCAGGTACGGGGAGAGAAAAATTGGGTTTTAGAAACATGTGAAGAGAAGGAGAGAAAGGCATTTATTTAGAGGAAGTTCTGTGCTCTCATGGGTGTTTTATTCTGTTTTGCTAATGTGTTATAAGCAACTTAGACATATTTAGCTGCTAGTCGCTGAGTTCATTTTGTTTTCCTATCTCTCAGCCATGTTAGGGCTCAATTTGTTTCATTTGTTTACATACAGTGGATTCCTCATATATTTGATTATAATTAACTGCCTTTCAAAGGTCATAACTACAAAAATACCATTATAACAGTGCTTTTTAAGAAGGAATAAGCTCCAGGTAACTTTTTGAAGCCGGAATTATTTAAAAATGATCATGGGAGTAGTTTAATCATGTAAGTATTGACAATAAACATTTATTAGTACCATAGTAGAAGCTCATTGCTATATAATTACCATAAAAGTAAAAGAAATATTCAATAAATTATTTTAAACAAAAGAGAATACTAAACTAACTCATGAGAAACATGTTTATGAGAGCTAAAATAATTACATACAGCAGTTACGAGGTATAAACACCAAAGAAGAGAAAATAATGCAATATGTGAGAAACTTGTACTCTGCCTAGACATTATTTAGAAAGCTTCGATTTTTTTTTTTTTTGACTCTTCATCCAATAGATAGGTAGGACTATGCTCAAAATGGGCTATTTCCCTTTGAATTGGTTCTCATATTAATCATTGTGCTTTACAAATGCATTTCATGTGCTTATTCTTATATCGATAGGAGTTTAGTATTCACCTTTATTTTGTAACCACAAAACAACTATTAAGATTAAAGATTATTTTGACAAGTAAGCATCTTGTTCCCACACTTGTTCAGCTGTGTCAAAACCTCCATACAGTCAGTGACTTTATGGTCACTACTTCATTCGTCATGTCTCATGCCCAAATAGTCTCTCATCCTCAATTTTACTTCATTCTTTTTGTTTTTCTTTAAGTACCCAGGATTGAACTCAGGGCCTTAGCACTAGCCATATCCCAGCCATCATTATTTTTATTGTTATTTTTTTAGATTTTCACTTTTCGGGGTTTTTTAAAGAGAGAGGTAGGATCTCACTGAGGGTGCTAAATTGCCCAGGAAGGGCACACACTTGTGATCCTCCTGCCTCAGCCTCCCAGATTGCTGAGATTACAGGTGTATGCCACCATGCCTAGCTGTTCCATATTCTTTTAGCCTTAACTAAGTGTTGATCTAGTTTTCATATTTTAGCAACAATGATTATACTTGTGATGAGTTGAGATTTTTGGCATATGGAATTAGTTTTATAGAGAGTTCTATAACTTACACCAACCCTCAGCATTTTTGTTGACTAAAACATGTACCTATTATTTAAATTAGTCTTGTTCTTTGGTTGTAGAAATAACTTATGTTTCCTAGAAACTTAATCCTACTAGTATTAGTTCTCTAATCAGCTTGAGACCAAGAAGATTAATACTGATGCTGATGAACAACAGGAAGAAGACGACACCTTAGCAAGCATTGCACTGGCATATATAGCCACAGTGTGAACATAGTTAACTGATGCCCAGGTGGATGCAGGATTTAATGACAGTATTTATAGCATCACTTAAGGATGTAAAAGTGCATGTTCTCTCCTCTACAGGAATACATGTTTTAAATAGTGCAGTATATACAATTTTTTAAAAATTGAGGAAGAAAGTAGGACATAACCTTTGGTAGAAAATCATGCAGATTTTCAGTAAGGCCTATTCCTTCCCTATGTAGAATATATGTACGTACATACTAGGTTATCTTATGTGAATTATGAATAGAATGAATCTGTTTCTTTCCTTTCCTAGTTATCCATGTTATGTAAACATAAAAGAAAGAAGGAGGCAACGTGTGTAGGTCAGTGGGAGAATGCTTGCCCCCAAGTGTGAGACCCTAGTTCAATCCCCAGTACTGAAAAAGGAAAAAAATAGAAGTAATTTCATATAAATAATTAACAAAGAAGCTCAGAGTAATGTGGTTTATCACTCCAACTTTGTTAATGTATCCAGAAATTATATTTATAATACAAACTATGTGTAATTTAACATAAATTATATTGACACATGTTCCAGAGTATACTTATATTTTAAAAATTATATTAATATGTAATATTTTGGCAGTTCAGATGCATTTATTTGAAAATTAAAATGAAAATAAACAAAAAATAATATTTCAATAATACGAATTTTACTTTTATCATCAGTACTTAACCTCAGTGAGTTCGATGTTTAGTTAAAATGTACCCCTACAGGGCCGGGATTTAGCTCAGTGGTTCTGATGCTTGTCTTGCAGGCCCAAGGACCCTGTTTCCATCCCCAGCAACCACTACAACAATCCTGGCTATGGAGACTCACATCAGAACCACATACCACAGTGCTGGTTGGGTGTGGTGGCTCATGCCTGTAATCCCAGCACTCGGGAGGTAGAGGCAGGATTGCTGGGAGTTAGATGCTGAGCTCAGGGCCAGCCTGAACCACAAAACAGACTCTGTTTCAAAAAAAAAAAAAGTACCCCGACAAGTAGATGAAATATTAGTAAAGTAATTTTGATAAATAACATCAAAATTATCTTGCTTTCCTTCCTATCCTCATCATGCACATTATATAAATATAAAAGTATATTTCAAATATACTTAAATATAAAAGTATAAAATAAATATAAAAGTATATATAAATAAATATATAAATATATTTATATAAATATATAATATATAATATATAATATATATAATATATAATAATATACGATATATAATATATAATATGTACCTATATATTAATATATATGATATATATTAATATATATCTATATATTAATATCATATATTTATATTAAATATAAAAGTATATTTCAAGCTATTTTATTTGAAGAAGTTCAAATTGGTGATATTCAATGTTATTATAAAATAAAATAAAATTCTGCTTGTATCTATGTTTATAACACAAATCACAATAGCTAAATCCTTGAAGTGGCTTATAGACCCCTCACCAGACGGATGCATAAAGAAAATGTAGTATATACACACAATGGTGTACTGTTCTACCATAAAGAAGGACAAACTTGACTCAGTTGTAGGCAAATGTATGAATCTTGAGACCACAATGTTGGAAGTTATAAATCAAATACTAAGGCTAACTATTACATAGTTTGTCTTATATGAGAAACCCCAAATATAAATAATTTAATGAGAAAGATAAGAGGTGATAGAAAGCAGAGAGAATGATGTTGGGGGAATGGGCTGGGCCTGGATATGGAGTAGCTGGAAGGGCAATGGGGGAGGAGGAAGTTAAAGTCATTGTACTGTGATATGTATGTGTATCATTTCCCCAAGTTGAACTAAAAGATTATATATGGCAATCATAGACTAATAAAAAATAAAAAAGAATGAAAAGTGAATTTTATATCTTCTAAAGACTATCACTGTTTTGTGATTAGGAAAACAACAGAAATCTGCAGCTGCTAACAAGAACTGTATTCTTAAGTTTTACCCTTCTTGCAAGCTACGAAACTAACCTGTCACAGATTCATGAACACATAAAGCTCGTGGGTAAGAGACAACATGTTTTTTATTACTCATAGCAAAGGCAGTCGTATCCAGAATGTCAGCATTTTCCTCCATTGCTTCCCCAGGCCCTAGTTCCCACGGAGTGATATACACGGAGCAGTGATGCCCGCCAGGTGGTAAGAGGAACCTTTAGCTTAGGAAACCTGCATTTTGTATAATAGTGAGCGTGTCTTCCTGCTGCTTTGAAGGTGTTTTTGTCATTTCAGGCACTTCTCATAAACTTCCTCAAAAAAAGTCAAAAGAAAACTTACCAAGGGAATGTTATATGTCATTTGTAGTCACCAAGCTCTTATGTATAGTTGATGTTCTCCAACTTAAATGTAAATTTTTCATGAACTAATATAAATGGATCCAATTGGGAGGGACACCTTTTTGTCTCATTTAATCCATTTTCTTAACATTCCTATGAATATGATACAGTGGACCCTGGACTTAGGAGCTAAGTTCATTCCCAAGGGCTGGTTATAACTAAAGTTGGTCAGTTGAAGGCTCAGGCTTCTCTACACAGCCTTCAAAGTCTCCCTCCTACATACAAGCAGATTTCAGTGTCCTTAGAGAGACACTGGCCCAGGATCTCTCAGTTAACCCCACAGAGGGAAGGGTGTTGTCATGTTCCTTCCAGAACTCTTTTAAGAGTTAATTTTATTTATTTATTTATTTTAAAAATTCATTTATTTATTTATTAGTTTGTTTAGTTTTTTGAGACAAGGTCTTGTTTTGTAGTTCAAGCTGGTACTGAACTCAACCTCGAATCCAACAATCCTCCTGTCTCTGCCTCCCAAATGCTAGAATTACAGGAGTGAGCCACCACGCCCTTCACTGTGGTCTGTGGTACTGATTGCTGGTGGGCGTGAGTCACCACTTCCAGCTTTATTGTATGTGATTATCGGGTATTGACCCCAGGACCTTGCATTTGCAAAGCAGGTTCCAGAACCACTGAGCTAAATCCTTGTCCCTTAAGAGTTAAATCTGTGTCTGAGACCATCTGGAAGCACAAGCCACCAGCATTTGGGGCGTACTCAGACTTTCTTTAAAAGTTAAAGCTAAAACTTCGGTTATAGCTCAAGTTGTTCACATGTCAAGCCTGTCGTAACTATAGATGCAATAAAGTAAACAGTAGGACATCCATTACAGTCCACATGAACAAATTGGCTTCAAGTATTATGTGTTTAATGACAAGTTACTTGAAAATTTACCCATCATTGTAAATTCTACTCTAGATGAGTCTCTTCAGTAATAAAGCTTAAGCACAGTGAAATAACTTTGTTTTTCTGTTTTGTAGCCAAATAAAAAAATATTTTGTGAAAATACAACTCTCTGCCCTAAAATGGAACTAACTGAAGAGAGACAGGTAAATACAATAAAAACCATAGGCTTGGGAAAAATCTTCCTCTTTTATCTTCCACACACCATTTATACATGGCAGATAAAGATTTTTTTCTAATCTCAAGGCCCTAAGCTTTTGTTTCACCTTTTTTAAAGTTTTATTACATTTCTAGTGGACACAATAATTGTACAAGGCCCTAAGCTTTTTAGTGACATAGTTTTCCCTAATGAAACATATTCTGCAGCTACTAATATCTCAGGAAAAATGAGTCAATGAGATGTTTATACATAAATCCTTACTATTGTTCTAATGGGAATATCTTTGGTTACAGGAAGACTTTTAAGGCATTAAATATAAAATTAGACTTAAAGGTTTACAATTCTAGTACTGTAATAATCTTATAAAATAACCTTAGCGAGTAATTGTGATTACCTTAGAATTACACAGAAGATGCCTGCATTTGTGTTGTCTACCCCACCAGTGATTTTGACAGATGAAATTTCTTGTCTAAGAGTATGAGGGTGTTTTCTTTGGAGCAGTCTTCACATCAACTCAGATTACATATACACAACACTACTAAAAATCTTCTGGTTATTACATCACTTATCAAGATGTGTTGAAACTGTGTTTCTAAACCAAATATAGTCATATTAAAACTGCCTGTAAAATAATCCCAAATATATCAGCTCTGCCTCTAAAAATTCTTGAGTATTAAAAAACACTGAATATGCCATGTTAAATTGAAGGTTCCTTATGATTAATTTTACTTCTTGTTACAAATTTATAGATACGACCATAATTATTGAAGTAAATGGAAAAATCTTTCTTACAAACTGACCATGAAGTATAGAATATTAAAAAAAGTCCACATACGAATTCAAATTTCTCCTTAACATTGACATAAAAACAGGCAGGGAGTAGAGTCACATCAATCCTTCCCAACTGTCTCAAAAAATATGTGCACTGTTACAATAAAAACAGTTCACCAGCTGTTTATGTAAAAATTATTTGATGAAAAACAAGCACGGCCATATGGCATTTTAGCTCTGCTGTGAGAGCATGAAGAATAATTTTGTAGGCTGTAGTACATAATGGTCATGCTAAGTAGGGTGTCAACTCTTGCAGCCCCATTACATTAATAGTTAATCTGTCCTTTTATCATCTAAGTACTTACATCTCTTAACATCATGTGGTTTGGAAATAAGTTAATTCACTGATTAAGAATTAAAATTTCGGAAAGGACAAAACGTGATATGGTTTTACACAATATTCATTTGTTAACTAAAGATATTATTTAAATAATACATTAATTAGATGTTGTGAATGTGATAGGGCAGCTGGTTCTCATTTCTAACTAAAGGTTCCCAAACTATTAATGTGTTGAAAGTACTACACCATTGATTAAGAACAGAAAATTAATCAGAAGACGTACTTCATGGAAAAGGCAAATCAACATATTTCTTTGCATGCCATTCCAAGCGTGTAAGAGTTGTACGTTAGTTACCTTTTTATTCTTCGCAATGTATATAGTCTTCAAATCAACTCAGATCACAGGTATAAAACTAATGCAGATCTTCTGGTTATTACATCGCTTATCAGGATGTGTTGAAACTGTTACTCAGAACCAAATATAGTCATATTAAAACTCCCTGTAGAATAGTCCCAAACATAGGAGCTTTGCCTTGAAATATTCCCAAGAGTATAAAAATAAAAACATAGTGAGGAGATCATCAGTGTTTGCTGAGTAAACTCCTCTTAGGAAGAATGAGTTAGGAATATCACCAGAAGATCACTGAGTCTCTTAAGTTTATTTAGAAGCTCTGAAGTATTTCAGGCCATAACTCTTAGCCTTTGCATAGGCATTGAACGTTTACTAGGTTATTACATTCTGGTATTTAACTCTCTCATTGTGTTTCCTGTTCTGTTTCTGTTTTACATATCTCAATCTACAGTGAATGAAAAACAAAAATGGAGTGATCTCCCTCTCATTCAGCAAATGGAGTGCTGGACTACAGATCCTTGAAGAGAAGGTTAGAGTACAATTATTTACATTTGTATGTTTCAGTCAATAAAATACTGTTCATTGACATGCTACTCTGTCATTTATAATTTTCTAATGTCATAACGACATTAATGACTGAAAAAAGAACTATAGCAGATATAGCTCTGTAAGGAAAATGTCATAGACATTCTGTCTACTTCTAATACATCCTGTCCAATAGTTTTCAGGGTTCATTTGATGCACCGATGCCTAGTTTAGACTCATGATCTAATTGGTTTTATTCCTGGTACTATCTTAAGGAGGAGTTTTCAAATCCTTATTTGAGAGATTTAGAAATACACACTAAAGAATTTCAAAGTGGCAATGATTTCCTTTTTCACAACTAACTGGTGAACACAAGTAGTGTATGGGCAATTACTGTCTTCAGAGATACATTGAAAAAGCTATAAATGCTGGTATCGATAATCATCTGTTATTTGTTCCTGGAATATAGCAGTCATAATCGATATAGATGAAGTAGGAAAATGAAATGAGAAAATACTCTAGAAAAGAGAGGCATTAAGTTAATGCAGGCACAGATATGGGAGCTCAAGACTTAGTATTTGAATGATGGAATAAATAAATACGGGAATCCGTGTTTTAATCAATGACTATAGCAAAGGAGAAAGCTCATGAATAGAAAAGACTCAAATATATTAGCATCATTATTCTTCTGTGTTACTGTTTAAGAAATATTAATTTTTTTTCAGTTGAGTTTGGCTCATTTAAAACAAAATCTGTTGAGGATACAGTTTTCCAAAAATGAACATTATTTTTTAAAAAATGTAACAGTATGTGATGAGAATTTTCACTAATATGTTCTTATAGAACAAATAGACGTGCTCATATATTGACTATGAGAAATAGTACTTTTAGTAAAATACATATGATTTCAAGGATGCACACACAAAAAAGAAGGCAACCTGTTGTATGAATTTTATTACGTTGACACCCAGAATGTCATAGTTTAGCTGCTTTGGATGATGGAAATTGATGAACTAAAATGTCATCAAGCCTGTTAGTGAAGTAGAACTCATCTGATGTTAAAAAATGAGAATATAGTGCATTCGAGGAAGGACTCAAAATTTTTGATTTATGAATATACATGAATACACATTATATTTAAAATATAATATTAGTAATATGCCACTCAGATATTTATATTGCCATGTTGCTTTTAAAAAAAGGAATTGAAAATCATGTAGAATTTCCCATTAAGAGCTTGGCTATATTGGTATGTATTTTAAAAATTTATTCACAGTGTTTTATATTTTCGGTAACATTTGTTTAGTTTAGTCTTTAATTTGTTTTATATACAGATCTTAATTTTTGTAGTTGAATATATCATTTATAATTTTATATTATTTTAGCATTTAAAATCATATTAGAAAAGTTGTCTTCTGGGCCAGGGATTTAGCTCAGTGG
>PVIR01008214.1:17317-29209 GCA_004026965.1 Petromus typicus
TCGATCTTCAGTCACCATATACCATACTGTACGTGGAGACTCACACCGAGCAGCAATCAGTACCACATACCACAGTGCCGGGCATGGTGGCTCACGACTGTAATTAATTCCAGCACTCGGGAGGCAGAGGCAGGAGGATTGCTGTGATGAGAGTTGGAGGCTGAGCTCAGGGCCAGCCTGAACTACTAAGAGATACCCTGTCTCAAAAAAAAAAAAAAAAAAAAAAAAAGAAAGAAAAGTTGTCTTCCATATATTTTTAATATTCTTCAAATGCTTTTTGAACTTTTAAATATATATTTGCCAGGTAAAAATCATAAGTAGGTGAATGGCAGAATTGATTGTGCCTAGAATTATTTTTAGTTCACCCAGCAAGGATTTTGTGATTGTTACTTGTGTGGTTACTTGTGTGTGTAGTTATAAATTTCTTATTCAAGTATCATGTACATAAAAACAGAAATATAACAAGCCATAAGTGTACAGTTTGATGATTTTGCACAAACTGAGCACTTGCAAAGAAATATCATCCCTATAAAAAAAATGACCGTAGTAGACTGTATGGTGAAAAAGTGCTGCAGGCATGCTATACATTTCTATTTTTAATTTTTATGTTTTTATATTGGTGATACACTGTAATTTCACTCACTATGGGGAGTTGGGATACATATATTAACACATCTTGATTTTTTTCATGATTCTTCTCTTTTAGTCACTCCTCCCTCTTTCCATCACTTTATCCCTTTCCCATTTGCAAATGGTCTATGTCCCTGTTTCCCATCATTTTTCTTTTATTTTTGTCTTTCATTTATTGATATTCAGAGTTTATCATATAAGAGAGACCATGTGATATTTAAGCCTGCATGTCTGATTATTTCACTTAATAGTATGGCATCTGTTTTTCTACAGATGATTCAAATTTTTCATTTTTCACGACAGCATAGTACTCCACTATGTATAAATACTACGTTTCATTTATCCATTCATCTATTCATTGATGAACATACAAGTCATTTCCAGGATTTAATTATTCTGAATTGTGCTGTTACAGTGGATGTACCACTGTAATATGATGTCTTTAATTGTTTTGGAAGGATAGAAGAGGAATAGCTGGGTCAAATGGAACTTTTATTTTTAGTTTTTTTGAGGAATATCTATTCTGATTTCCACAGTGTCTGAAATATCTTACATTCTCAACAACAATATAGAAATATCCCCATCCAACACTCAGCCAACACTTGTTACTATTTAATGTCTTTATCATAGTCATTCTTTCTGGAGTAAAATGCAATCTCAGTATTGTTTTAATTTACATTTTACTAAGAGTCAAAGATATTGAACATTTTGTCGTACAGTTATCAACTGTTACAAATTTTTCCTCTGAGGACTATCTGTTCATTTGAGTTGCTCATTTTAAATTGAGTCTTACTTGGGAGGGTCTAATTTTTTGAGTTCTTTGTATTTTGCAACTATTAATTCTCTGTCTGAAGAATAGTTTGTAAATTTTTTTCAGCTCTATACATTGTCTCCTCACTGTTTTCTTCACTCTGAAGAAGCATTTTAATTTAATACTGTACCATTGGTTGGTTCTTTTTGTCGTTGTTGTTTGTTTGTTTTGTTTTTTGTTTTTTTTGAGACAGGGTCTTGCTTTGTAGTTCAGGCTGGCCCTGAGCTCAGCCTCCAACTCACATCACAGCAATCCTCCTGCCTCTGCCTCCCGAGTGCTGGAATTACAGGCATGAGCCACCACACCCCGCACTGTGGTATGTGGTACTGGTTGTGGCTGGGCATGAGTCTCTACATCCAGTATTGTATGTGGTTACCGGGGATCGAACCCGGGTCCTTGTGCTTGCAAGACAGGCGCCGGAACCACTGAGCTAAATTCCCGGCCCACCATTGGTTGGTTCTTGATGGTATTTCTTGTGCATTTGGTGTTCTGTTCAGAAAATCCTTGACTATATGTCAAGAATTTTACTTATTTTATCTTCCTGTGGATCAAGTATTTGTTTCAGTATTGAGATCCTCAATCCATTTTATTTTATTTTTGTGCATCATGAGTAATATAGGTCTAGAGGGGATCTTCTAGATAGTTATCACCAATTTTCCCAGCGCCATTTGTAAAAGAGACTATCTTTTGTCCATTATGCTTTTGGCAACTTCATGAAAAATCAGTCTGTTGAAGGTGCCTGGGCTTGATTCTGCTTCCTTGGTTTGGTTCCACTGAGGCTGGGGTCTGTCTCTGTGATTGTACCATGCTGTGTTTATTGTTGTAGCTTTGTAATATAGAAATGAAGTCCGGATTTGTAGTGCCTCCTACGTTGCTTCTGTTACCAGGATTACTTTTGCAATTCTGGTACCATACGAAGTTTGTGGTACTTTTTTCTAGTTCTGTGAGGTTTGCTGTTGGTGTTTTGATTGAGATTGCATTCAATGTATAGACTAGTTTTAGTAATGATACAAGAATGATAATGGACATGCAAATGATTTAGGGGAAATCTCCTAAGTCCCAAACTGTTAAATGTCTGATATGCTGAGTTTGTGTTCTCTAAAATCAAAGAATGAATTCTAGAACAACTATGGTTAAGCATAGCAAATATTCACTGAGAGTAGAAAGTGTAGCTCCTGAGAGGCAAGAGGGGGCCTGAGTGGATGGAAGAAAACCTTACTTCATGGGAAAGATTTGTAAAGTACAACCACGTGGGTATAATGTGGTTTAAAGCTGTGGCCAACCAGTAACTTTATAAGTGTAGGCACTTAGATAATCATGATGCAGTGGGGGAGCAAGTCATGTAGCAAGTGAGCATGGGAAGAACAAAGAACTTCTCAGGAAGGGGATGAGTCTGAAGGTCTCGGTCACCCACTAAAGTGACTAATGTCCATCTAGACCTCATTGCAGCAAGTCTTGCCGCTTACATTATCCGTTAGAGAAGTGTGTAAGTCCGTTCATTTCGTCTTTATCTTCATGCCCAGCCTCCAATCTCCAACACATGCATCTCTGGCCACAGTTGTAATGTGTTTTATCTTTTGCATTGACTTTCTCATGGCAAAAATCCTGTCTGATTGCCTATAATAGTTATATATAACTTCTCTAGAATATTAGTAGCTATTTTGACGACATAATTTTTTGCCTGTCCATGAACAGAAGATATCTTTCCATATTCTGATTTTTTATCTCCATTCTTATTGTTCTATAGTTTTCATTATAGAGGACTTTGACATTCTATCATAGGTTAATTCTTATATATTTAATTTTTCCTAAAGCTATTGTGAATAGTACTCTTTTCTTAATTTTTTTCTTAGTAGGATCCTTATTGGTACACAGGAATGCTACTGATTTTTGTGTGCTGATTTTATATCTTGCCACTTTGGTGAATTCATTAGTTTTAGGAGTCTTTGGGAAGAATTTCTGCTTCATCCATATAAAGAAATATGTTTTCAAATAAGACTAATTTGATTTCTTCCCTTTTTATGAGTCTCCTTATTATTTCGTTCTCTTGAATGATTAGTCTGGCTAAAGTTTGAGTTCTGTATTGAACAGAAATGGTGATAATTGATATCTTTTCCTTGTTCCCATTTTAGAGGAAAAGCTTTTTAAGTTTTTCTTATACAGAACAGTGTTCACCACAAATGTCTTAACAGATTGTGATAAGGCTTTGTCCATACCTACTCACTTTTTTTTTTTTTTTGCTATCATGAATGGTTGTTGAATTTTGTGTGTGTGTATGTGTGTGTATCTATTGAGATGGCCAAGTGATTTTTGTCCTTGCTTCTGGTTATGTGAAGTTTTACACGTCTTGATTTATATATCTGAACCCTCCTTGCATTCCTGGAATGAAGCCTACATTTTCATGATCTATGATCTTTTTAATGATTTGTTGCATTCTGTTTGCCAGAATATTGTTGAAGATTTTCACATTATCTTCATTAAATAGATTAACCTGTACTTTTTTTTTCTTTTTAATTTAGTCCTTGCCTTGTTTTGGAATCAGGGTAATGATAGCTTTCAGGAATGAGTTAGGGAGTACTCTATCTTATAGATTGAGGGGTGGTGTTAGATCTTCCCTGAAGGTTTTGTAGTCTTTAGTGATTCATACAATGGGTAATTTCTTGGATACTAATAGATTACTAAATCATTCATTCATGTTTTGTTTAGCTGAGCTAGCTTTTTCTTAATGTCTTCTTTAAGCTCACTGATCATTTTGTTAATTAAGTCATTATCTGTTTAGTTATATCATCTTTGAGTTCATGGTCATCTTACTGATCTGCTTTATTTCTTCCTTTTTTATTCATTAAGTTTACTGGTACATTTAGGTATACATTATGATCACATTCATCATTGGCAGTTTGTACTTGTATATTATATATCTCGGTTTTTTTTTCCCCTTTCCCTTTCCTCCCTTAAACTTTTCACCTCTCCGTGTTTACAAAAGCTTTGTTTCCATTTTTCCTTCTTTCTCATGTTTTCTCCCCTGCTCCTCTCTTTAGTTCCTCTTCCACTTTGACCATTTTGTCCCTATTTCACAATATCTGTCATATACTTTGTTCCTTATTTACACTTTCAGTTTCTCATATAAGAGAATCAGGTTGTTATTTACACAAGTGTATCCTATTTATTTGGCTTGAGAATATGGTCTCAAGGTGCGTCAACTTAGCTCTTAATGACTCTATTTTTCTTTATGGCTGAGTAGTATTCCATTTTACATTAAAAAATAAAACACATTTTCTTTAAACTATCACCAGTTGTTGGGCGTTTGGGTTGTTTCCAAGATTTAGCTATTACAAACTGTGTCACTATAAACATGCATGAGCATATATCGCTGTGGTATGATGCTTTTAATTCTTCTGAGAAGATATAGGAAAGGTCATAGCTGGGTCAGACAGAGCCTCAATTTTTTTTTTTTTTTTTTTTTAGACAAGGTCTCCCTTTGTAGTTCAGGCTGGTTCTGAACTCAGCCTCGAACTCAGCAATCCTCCTGCCTCTGCCTCCCAAGTGCTGGGATTACAGGCGTGAACCACCACGCCCGACACTGTGCTGTGTAGTTCTGAGTGCTGCTGGGCGTGAGTCTCCATATCCAGCACTGTTGTGGGATCGGACACGGGCCTTTGTGCTTGCAAGGCAGGCTCCAGAACCACTGAGCTAAATCCCTGGCCCAAATCCTCTAGTTTTAGTGTTTGAGGAATTTCCACACTGACTCCCACAGTACTTATGCTAGTCTACACTTCCACTAATTGTAGTGAAAACTTGCTTTTCTTTCACATCCCTGTCAGCAGTTGATTTTGGTTGATTTACTGATACTGGCCATTCTTTCAGGTGTTTGATATATGTCTTGTCAAGGAATTCTCATTATCAAAAAACCCCTCTGACTATGATGTATTATCCTTTTATCTAATCTTAAATTTGATTTACCTTAATTTTGAAACCACTTGATTTATTTACTTGCTTTTTAATTTATTTCTGATTTGCTTTGCTGACATTTTATTGAGTATTCATGCATCTATGTGCATTAAAGTAATTAGATTATTAGATTATAATTTGACCTGTTCACAATATCCTTGTCAGGTTTTGGTGTTATAGTTGTGCTTCTCTTGGAAAATAAATTGGGATGTGTTTCTTCCTTTTCTGTTTTGTTGAAAGTTCTTTTTGTAATGTTGTTTTGTTTCTTCCTTAATGAATCTATCTGATTTTGGAGCTTGCCTTGAGGGAATTTAGATTTTGAGTTCCATTTCATTTCATAACTTCAGTTTTTCTACTTCTCTGTGTCACGTTTAGTATGATACACTTCTGCAAGAATTTGTTCAATTTTTCAAGTTTTCCACAATATATTTATTCATACCATGTTATAGTAGTTTCTTCTTGTGATGAATGTATAGGGATATTCTTTTTTCACTTTTGCAGTTTTCCTTTTTCATTTTATTTTTTTTGCTGATTCTTGACAAAACCTTATCCATTTTATTGGTCTTTGAAGAATTAATTTTCAGTTTGTTGATATCCTGTTGTATAATTGAACTGTTTTTTATTATTTTTATGTACTTTCCATGTTTTCTTTTTCTTTGGTTTTGCTATTTGCTTGTCTTTTTTTGTTAGCTCATTGATTTATTGTCATTATTTTAATAAATTGAGTTTATTGGTACATTTTAGGAATACCTTATGACCACATTCTTCATTGAAAATTTATACCTATACATGACACATCTTGATTCTTTTTTTGTTCATTCCCTTGGGTTCCCATCAAACTCCTACTCCCTTATGGACATAAGCTTTTTTCCATTTTTCCTTTTACCATCAAAATTTTTCTTTGCCTTCCCCTGCCCCACCCACTTACCCTTTTAACTAATTTTTAATCTGCTTTATTCTGTAAATTTGCCACCCAGAGCATGTTAAATGGATACAATATAACGTATTGATCATTATGTTCTGAATGTTATGCTGTTTTTTAACTCATTTAAAAATATATTTTAATTTCTATTTTATTTTTTCCTTTTCTCTAGAATTTATTTAATCTGTTCATTAATATCTCAATTTAGAGAGACTTTTAGTCATTTATTATTGATTTTTCATTTAACTACATTAAGGTTAATGGCTATAATCAGTAATTTAGCAATATTTGAAATTATCCTTTAAATTATTTTCTGCTCAAAATAAAATCAGTCATTTTAAATGTCCTCATTTTTCCCGGAAAATATATATGTGCTGAGCATTTGTTGGACAAAATGTTCTGTCACTAGCCTTTACACCACATTTGTTCATGCTATTAAAATCTTATTTTGTGTTTTATTTGCTTGATCTGTCAATTTGAAAGGACCTATTAAAATCCCTCACTGTTATATAGATACGTTTAGATATTATGGTAAGTTTTTCAATTTTTGCTTATATATGTAGAGTCTGTATTAATTGAGGTATAACGACTTAGAATAGTTATGTCCTAGAAAATTAAACCTCCGATCATTTAGAAGTAATCTGTGTATTTAATATTGTTTTGTTTTGTTTGTTTAGTTTTGAGAAAGGGTCTCGCTTTTTTTTGTACTTCAGGCTGGTCCTGAGCTCATCCTTCAACTCACAGCTATCCTCCTGCCTCTGACTCCCGGGTGCTAGGATTACAGTCATGAGCCATTATGTCTGGCAGTGTGGTATGTGGTTCCGATTGCTGGTGGGCGTGAGTATCCATGCCCGGCATTGTTGTATGTGGTTACCAGGGATCGAACCTGGACCTTTGCACTTGCAAGACAGGCGCCAGAACCACCAAGCTAAATCCCCAGCCCTAGTATTGTTTTTTAAAAAATCCGGGCATGGTGGTGAATGCCTCTAATCCCAGCCCTCTGGCAGCCTGGGTCAGGACGATCGCAGGTTTGATCCTAGCCTGTATACTTTGAAATTTAACAAGACTCTGAGTGAGAATAAAAGGTGAAAAAAAAAAGGTTGAATATGTAACTCAGTGAGAAGGCAGTCATCAGTACTGCAAACAATGTATTTTTTAAAAGTATATTTTATTTGTTATTGGCTAGATTTATTTTAATTAGTGTTTCCATATTACTTTTCTGATACTTTTCCAGCTTTCTGTATTCTCTTTCCCCATAATTCCCTTGCACATATGTCATTGATTTTTAACATCAAATTTGACTTTATTTTCTTTGTTTGGCATATACAGTTTTTAAATAAGATGATATATTTGATTTTATAAATAGTAGCTTATTTGCATTCATATTGTCCTACTTATTTTCAGTGCTCTCCTTTTTATTTAAAATTTTATTATTCTTTTCTTCTCTATGATAGTTTTAGTTTTATATTCTTAATTGTTTCATCAGGGTTTCTTAAGAAATTATAGCATGTACAACTGAATTACCAAAATCAATGTTTATTGAATATTTTGGCCTCTTATCAGAAAATTTTAGAAATATAGCTTGTTTAAACTACATTTACCTCTCTTCTTTGCTTACCTAGAATTATTTATGTGGTCTTTAATTCTTTACATTTTGAACAATATCAGTCATTATTCTCTTGCTCTACATAGACTACTTTGATTTAAAATTGATTATTTTTATAGTTATTTTTCATTCCTTGTTTTCTATGACTCATATTTTATATTTAGGGTCATGTATTTAACCTTAAAACTGTTTCTAGTGTTTTATTATGGGATAGATATCATAATTTTCTCGCAGTATTTGTCTTTATTTCATGTCTTTCAATGAAGGATAGTTTTGTGGAATGCAATGCTGTGTTTGTCATCATTTTAATGCATTGAAGTTACAGTTCTATCATCTTCATGGTTCCATTGTTGATGCAACGCAAGCAGCTGTCCCTTTAACTATTGTTCCTTGAAATGGGATACTGATTTTAAGAGGTTCTTCCTTTTTTGCTTTAATTTTCCACAGGTATACTCTGATAAGCCTTGTGCCTGATTTTATTTTATGTTTCACGGGACTTGCAGGAAAAAGTTGAATATATCTGCTGATGTTTGAAAAACTTTTCTCCGTTTTTCATTTGATTCTCTTTCTTCTTCTTTAAATTTCAATAAATACATTTTAGAAATTTATGTTACATTTTCTGTCCATTGACTTTTATATTTAAAGTTGATTTGTGTAGTCCCTTCTGACTATCTTTCAAATAATTTTACAACCAAGTCAGATCCGCTGCAAAAATCACACTTTGTTTTTAATTTTTTTGTTAATTTTGTTCTTTGTATTTTTCAGTTGTAGAATTTCTGATGGGTTCTTTTACCTTTTATTATTACATTTTACAGTTTCTTATTGCTTGTTGAATGTCTTAGGTTTAGTAATTACCTCTGTGATTGTAACATAGCCAATTTATACTCTGTATGTGTTCATTATTATATGTGTCAATGTAAATCTGTTTCATTTATCATATTTCCTTGCCTGCTGTGTTATTTGTAGTTGTGTACTGATCATTTTTGTGTGCTTATTTAGAAATTTTGTGTGAAATCTGATGCCTAATTTATGTACCTGTACTAACATCTCCCACAGAGCTTCTTTTTATAATACCGGTGTGAAGGCACTAGTGTTATGTGACAACCATAACCAATTTCAAGGACTGAGAGTTTCTAAGAGCCAAATGACTTCCAACTGGTCTTCTAGGGTTGATTTCATTCTATTTCACACTTAATCTCCAATTCCGTTTCCTAGAAACTACAGTGAGGTTCAGATTACAAGACTGTTCTCCATTTTGGCAGGAGCTGGAATTGTTCAGCATCTGCCCCTGGAAACAGTCTCAAGCATTTCTTGGCCTCTCAGCAGTTTTCAAGGAGCCACCAGTTCCTTGGTAGAGTGGTGATGCCTGTAAAACTCCCCTTGGGAGGCTGAGGCAAGAAGATTACAAATTTCAGACCAGCCTGAGAAATTTGGCAAAACTCTGCCTCAAAATAAAAATTTTAAAAATAAGGCTAAGGATGTTGCTCACAAACAGAGCAAGTTTGAGGCCCTGGAAGCAATCCATTACTGAGGAGAAAAAGGCAGTATACTGCAAGTACTGCTTTCATATTTCAAAATTTCTGTCATCTTTAAGATACTGAGGTTCTACTTCATCATCACCTTGTTATGTATTTTTCCTCTTCTAGAATTTTTACTCTTGTTTATCAAGGTGGAGTTTCTATGTTTGCCATCCGCCATTTCAGTAAAATTCGTGTGATTTTTCTCAGTCATCATTTTATAACACTGACACACATCTTGAAAAAGTGTGTGTTCTGTGTCCAGTTATATTTCTTCAGCATGTAAATTTTCAGAGCAGTGATTTTATATGAGCCATTCAATAGAAGAGCTTAAAGAAGATAATTTATTCACTAACATAAAAGAATTATGTCAAGTTTTTTGATCATTGAATTTGCTTTCCATTTTAAGCTATACAAATATATATTATTGCTCTTTTAATAATTTTAAATTAAATCTTGAAATATATGACTTTATAAAAAGGTAAAACGAAAAGCTTAAAGATACTTGGTAACTGTCATGCTGGGTGCTTATCTGTGACTGCCTGCAGAAAACAAAATAAATTTGACACACAAGGCCTCCTAAATTGTGCTGCGTTTCTCATCTGAATGTTTATTCACGATATTGAGCAGCTTTATTGAGCATATATTACATGACAGGTGCCATCCTATGGAGTGGTGATATAGAACATTTGGTCCTGTTGTCAGAGATAAGAGTCCTATGACAGCAAATGTTCAGTAAAGAGCTACTACTTGTAAAGCAGTCTGCTGAGTGCTCTGGTAGAGGCAAGGATGTGAGGTTTTCTGAGTCCTCAGTAAAAGAGGATTGATTGACAGCTGCGCAGCGTTGAGGAACTGGTGTGTCTTTCTTCCCAGTTCCTCCTTTGCTTTTCTCTTTTACTTCCCAAAGGAGAAAGGCATTATTCTCAGGCCTTTTGCATTAATACATGCCACACTCATGAATAGAATCTCTAAAAGAGTCAAACAAAATTACACAGATACGACATGTACAAATATGGAAGAAGAGGTTAAAGTCATCAAAAATATCTTTTTAAAAGAGGCATTAAAGAACAACATTAAAGAAATGCAGTTGTTTCTTTTATTTAACAATCTTGGAAACAATCTTAAAATCTTTAAGTAACTTTCAAATACATTCGTTAGATATTTTGGATTTTATTTCTTTTTATGCTTTATGAAACAGTTATTCTCATTTTAAAATGTACTGGCAATTATATATACTGAGTTTATTACAATATACAGTGTCATGCACTCAAATTCCCTCAGACTAGAACTTTTAAGTAAAAGTTTTCTGAATGGTGTTAGTTCAAATCAAAGGCAACAAAATATGTTATAAAATCATTTTCATTAACTTTAATTCATTTATTGAGCATAGAAAATTTGGATACATTAATAAACATATTTGAATATTTAAATAAAGACAAAAAGGCCAAGATTTTGCAGAAAGGGTAGATTTCAAGACAAATCCACTTCGACAAATAAAAAGACAAGAAACCAAATTATTTGAATTTTGCTGTCAAAAAGAAAACAAAAGAAACAATAAAATGAATTAACTTAGATCAAAGCTGATACAGCAACTAGCGAGGTATTTTTATGTATTTATATATTCAGTTATACATTTAAAAGTGTTACAAAGTGAATCTTATGTAAGGGTATACTTCCACTTATTAATTTCAGTCTGTCTTCTCGAGAAATGATCAAACTTGACTTTAAAAAATAAATATGAGTAATCTAGAAAAGTATGTTAAATATACATGTTCATATATTAAGGAATACAGGAAAGGTGTGGCTATCACTTACTTTTTTATTATATGATAATTGTTTTGTGTTTATTTATACAACCGGAAGACTTTTGATAAAAATATCCTTTTTTATTAATTTGAATCTTTATTGGTCCACTATATAAACACATTTTGATTACACTCAACATTGAGAATTTGTACCACTATATGTATGATACGACTTAATTCTCATTTTTTCCCATTCTCCACCCACCCTACAACCCCCCACACTCTGTATGCATAAGCTTTGTTTCCTTCTTTTTATTACCAGCACATTTTTCCCTTTGTTACTTACCCCTACACCCCATTTCTCTTTGAATATTTTCTATTTCACAATGTGTATTATATATTCTAGAACTCATTTACATCTTCATTTTTTATAACAGAGAAAATATATGATATTTACACATTTGTGACCTTATATTTCACTTATATCTTCAAGATATGCCCATTTGAGTATAAATGACTGAAACTTATCATTCTTTATGCAGAGTAATACTCCATTTTATAGGAAAACCACATGTTCTTTATCCAGTCTCCAGTTGATGGGCATTTGAGTTGTTTAATTAATATACTGTGTATCATTATCTACAAAGATTTACTCAGAATAAAAGACAGAGACAAGAAAGATTCTCTCTTATAAAGAAGAAAAAACAGATATG
>PVIR01008214.1:29309-57766 GCA_004026965.1 Petromus typicus
ACAATGTTGAGATTGTAACAAAAAAGTAAGGAAACAAATTTTATATATATGGGGGGGTGGTAGGGTGGGTGGGGCTATGGGAAAAAATGAGAATTAAGTTGTGTCTTATACTGGTACAAATCCCCATTATGGAGTGCAATCATGATGTGTATATTTAATGTACCAATAAAGATAATTTTAAAAAAAATAAAAAAATAAATGACAAAAACTGATTTGATACCAAAAAAAAAAAAAAAGAAAATATAGTAGTAAGTGAAATAAGTCAGACACAAGACTAAATAGTGCATGGTTTGTCATATAAGAAACTGAATATGTATATGTGTGTATAAATATATGTACAGACATATATATATGTAAAGATATATAAAGATTTATTTTATATATATGTCTATAAAGATCAAGCTAGAATATAGATAGGAATCAGGGATAAGACTCTGTTCTGTTTCTTTTACATGTTCATATATTAAAGAATACAGGAAGAATGTGGCTACCTCAAATTACCTGTTCTGTTGCTTTGAAACTTTACTTTTAAGATAAGAAATCTTTTCTAATACTCATGGACTCATAGAACATTGTTCTTTTACCTTTGTTTGTATATTATTAACAAGAACCAATGGAATTAAGCTCACTGATTTTTTGAGTATATGTGTAAGTAGATAAGTAGATATATTTTGTATACATATACTGAGAAACAACATACACAAATGAATACACATAAACTGATGAATGCCCACTTACATGGTATCACTTCATTCACTAGCTACTAATGTGAGACTTTAATTTGGATGGTGGCATTATTAGACATAAAGTGGAGCAAAATCAAATGTTAATGTCTTTATTTCAACTGACATTTTAATTTTTCTTGTAATTAAGACCACTGGATGATATGTGTGCTATCATATGTCCATCTGTTGTTAAAAAGCAATTTCAATTAAACACGTATGTGTCTGTCAAAAAGCAAACAGGAAAAGATAATTTCAACTAAGGAATTTAATGGAAGGAAGTGAAAACTGACAATATAGTGTTCAAAAAACGTTAAGAGAATTGAAAGGGTAATCAGGGGCCCATAAAGTAGCCTGGCTCTCTGCACAGGTACAGAGGATATTTGTGTTAGAGGGACTGAAATAAAAACCTTCTGTTAAGAGCTGACACTTGAAAGGATCATTCCTGGAGGTTAGCACCACCGAAGAGACACAGCTATGGCCAAAGCCATTGACCAGAGATAGGTAGAAGGAAAATAACCTGGATTCTCCTCTCTGATACCAAATATTTTGCTACTGAGTCTCATGGATTGATTATCAGTCAGTCATAAGCTGATTGATAAATGGTAAAGGCCATGCACTTGTGAAGTTTGGCCATCTGGTAAACAGGGTAAAGTAGAAGACAAAATGGCTTTTAGTGCATACAGGCCAATAAACAATAACCTAGTAAAATAGTAGATGTAATGTTATTTTTTTCTAACGTAATATCATATACTCAAATTTGTAACAACTTAGAAATTAAAGGCCTAAGCATCTGAAATGAATAGCCATTTTTCAAATGAAGTAGAAACAACAAATAAACACATGAAAAATTGTTCAAGATTACTGGTCATTCATGAGGTGCAAATGAAAATAACACTGATATTTCATCTCATTCCAAAAAGAATGACTGCTTTCATGAAATCAACCAATAACAATTGCTGGTGGGGCTGTGGGGAGAAATGAACCTTTCTCCACTGATGGTAGGAATGTAAACTGGTGTAATCACTGTGGAGATCTTCACAGAAAGCCCTCAAAAAACTAAAACTAGAGGTTCCATTTGGACCCAGCCATTCCTCTTTTTGGTATTTTTCCCCCCAAAATTAAAAATATCATACCACAGCAATATAAGCACACTCATGTTTATAGCAGCATAATTTGTAATAGTTAAATCTTGAAAAGAGCCCAGATACCCATTACCATGACTGGTAAAGAAGATGTAGGTTTGTTTTTGAGTTTGTTTGTTTGTTTGTTTGTTTTGTTTTGTTTTTAATAAAATAGAGTGCTACTCAGCCATAAAGAAAGATAACAAGTAGTTTATAGCTAAATGGATGCACCTTGAAATCAGACTCAAGTGAAATAAATAGGACACACATGTATAAATACCATATTGTTTCTCTGGTGTGAGAACCTGAAAGTGTAAATGAGGACCAAAATTTATAATACATACTGTGAAACAGGAAGAAAATGATCAAAAGGTAAGGGGAACTGGGGCTAGAGGAGGGGAGAAAGAAAACAAATGAGAAAAAGAGAAGTGGAAACAAAGCTTTTATAAATAAGGAAGGATTGAAGGGAGGAAAGGAGATGGAAAAAAACAAGAACCAAGATATATAATGTACACGTACACATTCCTAATGATGCACGTGATCATAATGTATAGCTAAAATATATAAATAAGCTTAATAAAAAATAGACTAAAATGCTAAAACTTTTAGTTGTAAAAACTTTCAGTTGATAAAACTTTCAAACCTTGTAGTGTTTTGAGGTAATGGAGGAAAGTCCAAAATTACTGTGTAGAATCTATATCTTGCAAAGGATTAATATCCAGGAGCTTAAAAATGTAACATTTGTGGGCTGCAGATTTAGCTCAGCGGTTCTGGTGTCCGCTTGGCAAACTCAAGGTCCAGAGTTCGATCCCCTGTACCACATATCACAATGCCAGGCATGGTGGTACACTCCTGTAATCCCAGTGCTAGGGAGGTAGAGGCTTTCTGTGAGTTCAAGGCTCTCCTGGGCTACATAGTTCAGGGCTGGCCTGACCTCCAAAGCGAGACCCTGTCTCAAATAAAAAAAAGTAACATCAGAAATAAGTAATTTAAATAAATGGGCAAGCGATCTGAATAAATACTTTTTAAGAAAAGAAATGCAAATTGCAAACATATACAGTATATGGAACATGGTCAATATCTTTAGCTATCTGAGAAATGGAAGCGAAATCTGCATTGACATCTGACCATTATCAAATACAAACTAGCAAAGAAAAATGCAGAAAGTATAGGTTTTGGTCAGGATATGGGGAAAAATGAGCTCTGAATTACCATTGGTAAGAACATAAACTAGTACAACCATTATAGAGAACAACTTGTCATCTCTTAAAAAACTAACAATAGAGCCACCATATGATCGGTCTGTCACACCTCTGGTTATATGTACAAAGGTAATGAAGTGATAATATGAAACAGATACTTGAATACTTATGTTTATTGTAGCGTTATTTACTATAGAGAATAAGCCTAGTTACCCATCATAGAAGAATTGCTAAAGAAAGGTGATACACACACACACACACACACACACACACACACACACACACACGATCCAACAAAAAATGTACACATACTTCAGGAAAACAAAAATAGTGTGATGTTTTTCTACAGATGGGTGATGCTGAGGATGCTGTATGTTTCCTAAAACCCACTGTACTGGCAGCTCAGACAGGGAATTGAAAGTGCATGTGCAGCAGTCTCAGTGACCAACGTTACCCAAGCAGCAGTTCCTTGTACTGATTAATGTCTGGAAACTCATGGCCACCACTATGAGCACTTCTTGTAATTATAGAGACCAGGGGGAACTTGTAGGTACCCGTACATTTAGTATTAAATGTATTTATACAAGTGTCTTTTTTCCTAAGGAATGTATACATTTTTTGTCAGGCTCTATATTTGTGTGTCTGTCTAGATAGGTCATAAAGAAGAATAAAATTCTGACATTTGCAATAAAATGGATGGGATTGGAGGATATTAGGTTAAATAAAATAGTTGGACTAGTACCACGTATTCTTTCTGGTATGTACAGTGGTTTTATTAAAAAGATCTAAACATTAAGTACTGCTTGCTACAAGTTGAGAAGAGGAGAAGGAGGATAAGGGGGCTGCTGAAATTGATAAGCAAATGCTTCATGAGCTTTCATACTGAACCCTATTGACATGTACGATTTATGCATGTTATTTAAAATTTGAGAAACATGCAATGTGCCAAAAAAAGTATCGGGTCAAAGGAGATATTAAACTTTACTTAAACTTAATAAATCAAAAGTATAAGAATCTTCCTGTATCAAGATAAAGAATAACTTGCCATATTTGCTACGCACAACAGAGAATTTACATTTAACTTTGGATTTAAACAAATGTGATATTGCTACACTTCTTGATATTGCTTCACTAGAATTGACCAGCAGAACCATGTGAGAAAGCAGAATAAAATACAACTATGTGAAAGTAGTAAAGAAATTATAATTTATAAATAGAAACATCTACATAAAAAGTAGAAAATTCTGAAAATAACTGCAAACTAAAATGCATTTTATGATTGAGATCAAAAGTAGAGATTGATGAACTTCTGTGTATTACTAAGCTTAACATAAATATGCTGGAAAATACTCTGTTCATAACAACAACAAAACATAATTACTATTCTGGAATAATCATGAAAATGAGTAAACTTCATAAAAAGTTCTACAAAACTTTACTCTGAGGCTTAAAGACCAATGTAGAGATTCTTACCAGATTTTAGAATTTTATATTTTAAATATCGTAGTTTCTGTTCAATAAATGGATGAGCTTACTATGTGTTTGCGTCACTGCAAGGGTATTTTGGAGGAATCGTACTGAACGTGCTGTCAACTTATATCTAGAAATCAGTTAATGATTGAAATCAAGAATATTTTGAGAGGGAAAAAATGAGAATTAAGTTGTGTCTTATACTGGTACAAATCCCCATTATGGAGTGCAATCATGATGTGTATATTTAATGTACCAATAAAGATAATTTAAAAAAAAAGAATATTTTGAGAAAGAGGTTTATGAAATTTTAAAATGTAATATTCATTTTCAGTTGATAAGTAGTTGTGACTGTCATCACTGGCTTTCAGAATCCATAAAGCCACAAGGAACACATTGGCAGGTGTGTGCATCTATAAGTGAAAGACCACAATAAAACTGTCGATTGAGAACAGTTCATCCTTGTAGATAGAAGGGTAACTAGCAGATAGATAGCCAGTGTGCCTTAAAAGCAAATTCAAAAGTTCTGAAAATGAAGCATTAGCTGGCAGTAAGCAGATTTTCCCAGGGAAATGGTGGAGAAAATTAAATTGATAATCAACAAATATCAAAGCCAAATTGAACTATGGCTAAATCACCAAGATAGTTATTTCAAGGAACTCTGTTGAGAGCCTTTTGGTTGTGCCTGGCTCTACATCTCCAGCTGATGAACAGTAAAGGGTTGTAGTGAATTCTGCCCCCGTGACAAAGTCCAAGAAAATTCTCTGCGTAAAATAATCTTTGCTAGTGCAAGGTACGACTGAGGACATTACAGCAGGAGAAGAAAGCCAAGCTCAAGTTGAGGCAGTTCTAAATAGAGATCCAGATTACATATTTTTATTAACATAGTAAACGCTTTGGTTTGGTAGTTAGGATTCAAACATAACGTGCTTGCTGGCATAATATCCAGACAAAGGTCAGTGCTTATTCATAGAACTGATGATCAGTTTTAATTCTGGAAAATTCTTATTCTAAGAGTATGTCTCCAGCCACTGTGGAAAAGTGGGCAACAGTACCAACTAATGCTTTATTTTATTCGTAAATATTAATAGAGCAGCATATATGACAAGCAAGACCTTTGAGGAAAACATAAACTGAAGCAGATACACAAAGAAGAGCGAACAGAATAATAAAATTAGTTTTTAAGTGATAGAAATATTAGCTACTTTGATTTTTAACCATTGTACATTGTATAGATGTATATTGAATTATCACACAGTACCCCATAAATATGTACAATTAAAATAAGAATACAAAAACCATACAATAAATAAAAATAGACCACAATTTTTGGGAAAAATAATTCTAAGTGAAGAAAATGAATTAAACTCAGTTCATACCCTCAGATAAATCTGATGTGAATATGTATTCCATGAAGCAAGAATAATCAACCATGAAAAAAAAAATGATGAGGCTTAGAATATATTTTTGGAAATTTAAAATTCAATGAACTGACTGAATTATAAATGAGTACAATTTATGCTTGAGTTGAGACTCTAGAAAATTTCTCAAAATAATTGAGATAAAAATCAAGGAAAAGTATGAGATATTATAGAGATTCAGTAAACTTATAAGGAAGAAGGACCAGTCAGTTTAAAAAATCTCTAAACAAATGGAATGACCTAAAGTTTCAGACTTAAAAGGTCCATTGACTGCTCAGTGGGACAGACAAAAGAAGACTTCATCTATCATATTTCAACACTGAGTTTAAAACAGGCGAAGCAATGAACTCCGTATTTCAAAAAACTAGAAGGAAGTCTGTTTTACCAAAGAGAAATGATAAATGTTTAAGGTCTTAGATGTTTTTAACTTGGTTTAAACACTAGACAACATATGTATTTATTAAAGCATAAGTTATTCTACTCATATGTGCCATGTTTAATATTTTTATGCGTTAATATAAATGAAAAAATTAAAATCATACAAGTGCCATGGAGGCAAAAATTATTTACTAAGAAAGGAGAATTGTGAGCAATAACATTCCCATAAAAATTATCAGCTGTTCAAAGAAAATAGAGCAGTCTAAGATTCTCTGGAAAATGATGTTTATAAATAAGAACTCTATATAATGTAGAATGTCAAATAAATATACTTTCAGACACTTCAGAGAAAAGAAATCTAATACATTTTAAATATCTTACAAGACATTTCAACAAAATAGAAAATATGCAGTATAAGAATCATTGGCATTAGAGAATAGCAGAATATTTTTAAAATAAAAGCAAAAACATCCATAATACGTTTGCAGTATTACTTTTCATTTTTAGGCACTATACCGAATAAAAGCTTATTCAGTCCTATTACATGATTCTTTGATAAGGTTTATTTTGGTAACGGAATAGAAGATGTTGGGTTTTGTCTTTTTTAAACATTCAGACCGACCTGTACAATTACATTAGAAACATTATGTTATGTCACATAAGAAGTATAGTATTAACAAAAATAGAGAAGTATGAAAAGGAGAGGGTGAAGAAACATGTTTATTATAATTTTCTCTTCTAATAACGAGTTATTTTCTAGACTATTTCAAAAAACATAAATTCAACCACATGAAGTGTTAAGAATCAACCACAAGGTAAATTAAAATGAATAATGTGAAGATAGATGGGAAGTAATGTAAATGAAATGCAATTCTCTCTTTTCTAGAGGAAAACAGAACATATGTACATTTTATATACATTAAAACTATTCATAATTGCAATAAACTCCACTCAAAAATAATTAACAGTAAGTAATAAGAGAGAGAGAAAGAGAAGTTGATATGAAAAAAAAGATAACTTTTTTACTCCTTTATTTCAATCTTTTCTTTTCTTTTGACAGGGTCTCTCGCTTTTGTAGTTCAGGCTAGCCCTGAGCTCACTATGTAGCCCAGGTGAGCTTCGAACTGGCTTATTCCTCTGCTTTCCGAGTGCTGGGATTATAGGTGTGTGAGCAACCATGCCCATGCCCAGCACTGTGTTATGTGGTACTGACTGACTGCTGCTGGGCGTGAGTCACCATGCCCAGCTTGCTGCATGTGGTTACCAGGGATCGAACTCAGGTACTTGTGCTTGCAAGGCAGGCACTGGAGCTAAATCCCTGGCCCCAATCTTACTGAATATTAATAAATTATTTGTCAATACACCGACTTCACCTAACTTCAAATACTAGAGCATAAACTCTGCAAGGATGAAAAGAAATATAGAATTTACAAGACTAGTTGATATGACAGATGTTCCCTTTGATTATATCAGATAAAAATAATATACCTTTCTTAAAAAGTATTTTTTGCATATGACTCACTAAAATCTTTACATTTGTTTGGAATTTCAATAGATAAAATAAGAAATTTTCATATGTACAGTTCCAAAAACCTTTAGAAACATGACATCGTCAGTTTTAGGTTTTAAACCTGTATTAAAATGACTTGTGGCAATTGAAAATTAAAATATGTCAGAAGATTGGAGAAAATCGAGGGCATTGAATAAAAGAATATTGTGACATACTTTACCTTTGAATGATGGGTAGATAATAAGCAATGGAAAAATTTAATTGTTGGCAATTTTTTTTTTTCTTTACTGAGGATCAAACTCAGAACCTTGTGCTTTCAAGGCAGGTGGGGTACCACTGAACTACATCCCTGGCCCTTAGTTATTGTATAGTATGATAAAGTCTCTGTTCTTCTTCCTTTGTTTTGCTCATGTTTTAATATAAGGTAAAGCTTTTAAAATAAAACCTAACAAAAGATAGACTTTGCCTAACTCCAGTTGGAGTTAGTAAGCAAAATTTGTGCATGTTAGCTCAATCTTCCAAGGCCTAGTTAAGGTATTCATTTGGTTTTGTTTTACTTTTTGTTTCCTGATATCATCTCTGGTGTATCACAAAGCAATAAATGGGTAAGTTAAAAAAGGAATCATAATAACAATGACCCATGTTCAAATAACACTTTATAATCGCCAGTTATATATCATTCTCAGAGCTTCCCAGCATTGGTAACTCAACTAATACTGACAAAGATTAGAAGGTGAATATTGTTAGTCAGTACCATTTTACAGAAGCCAAACAGGCAGAGAGAGGTCAAACATGTAGTGAGTGGCAGACCAGTCTAGGATTTGAACGGAAGAAGCCCAGCTGTGGAGAGTATCAACTGTCTTAACACAGACTTAGCACTCATTCATTTTTATTTTGGCACTTGGTAAAAAGCCAAATTCCACATTACATATAAAAAATTCTACTAGGAAGAATCACTTCGGAAACTCTCTGGTGTAGGTGTCTAATTACATCTCACCAACAGCATGTACACTACACATAATACAGATATCTACTGAACTGAGTAGTTAAATGTGCTTCTGTAGTTTTTCTTCCTGTGACGTGCTGGAGAAACCATGAAAAAGAAGTAACATAGTCATGTTGCATTTATTTATTAGTTCACTTTTTGTAAGTGGTGGCTGAAGAATATTATAACCTTTTGGATGATTGATTTTGTCACTCTAACTTTTAATACAGGACATATGACAGCAAGGTGAGTAAATTTAGCTCTAGTATACTTTTACTTTATATACATTTTAAACTTTCAAGTTATTTTAATTTTAGATACAAAAAATATTATTTGCCATTTGTTCATCTTAAAGTTGTACATTTGACTTATCAAGAAAGTATGTCGAATGTGATCATGCATTATATCTAACATATACCAATAAACTCAATTTAAAAAAGCAAGTATGGGGCGAGGGATTTAGCTAAGTGGTTCTGGTGCTTGCCTTGCAAGTGCAAGGGCCTGGGTTCGATCCCCAGTAACCACATACAACAATTCTGGGGGTGATGACTCACGCCCACCAGCAGTCAGTACCACATCCCACAGTGCCGGGCATGGTGGCTCACGCCTGTAATCTCAGCACTCGGGAGGCAGAGACAGGAGCATTACTGTGAGTTCAAGGCTGAGCTTAGGACCAGCTTGAACTACAAAGTGAGACTCTGTCTCAAAAAATAAAATAAAATAAAATAAAAATAAAAAAGAAAGTATGTAATGTTACTTTTACAGTCAGCAAAAGTATAAATTTATAATCATAAATTCAATAAATTTAATATTAGTTAAATGAAGCGATGATTTCAGAAATGAATGATGATTTCTTTTTTATTTTTATTTTCTTTTTTTGTGGAACTGGGGATTGAACTAAGGAAGGACCTTGCACTTGGCAGGCAGGCGGCAGCACCACTGAGCTACTGCCATGGTGCTGAATGATAATTCCTTGTAAATAAAGGAACAGGAAGATAAAACAAAATTTAAATTGATACTTAAATTAATAGATTAAAACTTAAATCAGGTAAAACAATACTTTCTGAGACTGGCATGGTGCATATTTAATTTAAAGATAATTGGACACTTAAAAATTGATAAGATCGGCCAGGGATTTAGCTCAGTGGTTCTGGTGCCTGCCTTGCAAGTGCAAGGGCCTGGGTTCGATCCCGTTAACTATGTACAACAATAGTGGGCATGGAAACTTAGGCCCACCAGCAATCAGAACCACATACCACAATGCCAGTCCATGGTGGTTCATGCCTGTAATCCCAGCACTTGGGAGGCAGGGGCAGGAGGATTGCTGTGAGTTCGAAGCTGAGCTCAGGGTCAGCCTGAACTACAAAAAGTAAGACCCTGTCTCAAAAAAAAAAAAAATTGATAACATCATATAAAATTATAACAAGCAAGATCACTTCTCCTTAAAAATGAGCCATTAAAAGAAAAATTGTGTCTTTTAATATGAAAGTCAAATTATATGGCATTGAAGTATTCTTTGGTTACATATACAAATAAATGCAGAGGAGAACATGAAACTAATACTGTATTTTGTATTAACATATATAAGAAGTCTTCTATTTATCTAATGTTGTACATTTTCTTTTTTTGAGATAGGGTCTCGCTTTGTGGTTCAGCCTGGCCCTGAGCTTAGCCTCCAACTCACATCACAGCAATCCTCCTGCCTCTGCCTCCGGAGTGCTGGAATTACAAGCGTGAGCCACCACGCCTGGCATTGTGGTATGTGGTACTGGTTGCTGCTGGGCATGAGTCTCCACACCCAGTATTGTATGTGGTTAAACGGGGATTGAACCTGGGCCCTTGCGCCAGAACCATTGAGCTAAATCCCCGGCCCTGTACATTTTAAAATGAAATGAAATGCAGGTATATAAGTGAAAATAGCCTGAGAACCATCCCTCCAAATCCTACATAGAAGAAATTAATGTGTTCCTGAAATTAATATTCAGAATGATAGCTAGATGAAAGTAAATGTTAGACTTAGCTAATGATAACCTTCTTGAAAAATCAGCCAGGATCACATGGGAGAACCTGAATGAAAGAAAAATAAATTACATTTAAAAATGATTTCTTTTTCTCATTTTCACTTAGGGTTTTGAAACTTATTGAACATCTGTCATGATACTATTTCATAGCACAGTCAACTACAGTATATTACTCTTTGCCTTAGTTTTGTATATTTCGCTTATTTCTGTGTTTTTTCTTTCAGAAAGCTAGGGATATTCTCTTTAAATTTGCAGTTCTGATTATTTTCTTAGAATATGGTTCACCAAGTTTACTAAAATACTCCCTTCTCATGGGTGACTTAAACTAGTTTCTACTGACTGATTGGAGGCGTAAGTGAGACATAGTTACCAATTTTTGAACACAACTTAATGCTACAAAAACGTTGTCTGGTGTTGGGTTTGTCACTACCAGTAAATTATTAAACTTGAAAACTCTCATATACTTCAACTTGTGAGCTCCGTTTGAAAGATCTTCACAGACATTTTTCTATGACACCAACACTGACTTCACTGATTCAAAAAGTTCCTTTTAAATTGTATTTTTAGGGGCCAGGGAGTTAGCTCAGTGGTTCCAGTGCCTGTCTTGCAAGTGCAAGGGCCGCGGTTCGATTCCCTGGTAACCACATACCATACTGGGTGTGGAGACTCACGCCCAGTAGAAACCAGTACCACATACCACAGTACCGGGCGTGGTGGCTCACGCCTGTAATCCCAGCACTGGGGAGGCAGAGGCAGGAGGATTGCTGTGATGTGAGTTGGAGGCTGAGCTCAGGGCCAGCCTGAACTACAAAGCAAGACTGTCTCAAAAACCCTAAAAAAAAAAAAAAAAGTATTTTTAAAGTGTTTTATTACATTTTTACAGATTGTGCTTAACTTGTCAAAAAATTGCCTATTTGTTTAATGAGTAAAGGCTACTGTAGGGTAAAAACATATTTGAGATCAAGTTCATGTGCTATGTAAACTTTATCCCAAGCATAAAATTGTATCTTTTATTTATGTTTTATTCTGTTTTTCTTAAATTTAGGATGCAAATTTGGCCTGGTTATTACTGCAGTGTGCATGCCTTAAAATTAAGCTGGCAGTCTTAAAATCAATTATTCTGTGCATTTTTTGTGAAAAGCTGATTGAAAGAAAGGTAGCAAGAAAAACAAAGAAAAAAATTCATCAGTTTGTCACTCTTGTTGAAAATAAAATCTGAAACTCTTATCCGGACCTGTAGCATTTTACACGGCCACACAGTCTGCCTCCTGGACCTTTGTACAAGTTCCGTCCCCTACTTTTGTTCATTTTCTCAAGAACCCTGGGCCTCTTCAGGAAACTGCTCGTACACAGTCACATGACTCGCGCACTTAATTTATTTTAGAGCTGTTTAATAAGGCGTTTCCTGACTACCCTGAAGACTGTAATCCTTCCCCTGCTTTGTTTTTTATATAGCATTCACCTTTACCTGGTGTTTTATTATGGATAGGCTTCTGAATTGTCTTCCTATCCATTAAGATTGACACTTCATTCAGATAAAGACTGTATTCTTCACCACTGCACACTTAAGACCGAAAGCATTGTTTGTCATATAGTAAATTCTTACATATTGAAGGAGGAAGAAAATGTGTGAACTTTGAGGGGAACCAGTAGTGACTCAGTAGACTCTATATTTTCCTCATAAAGTTAGCTAATTCTCCACTTTCATTGTGAAATGGCAAAGGAAAGTAGCAGTTATTACATAGAAATGTACACAAATCAAAAGGTAGAAATTTTTAAACATTAACCACACATGTAATTGTTCTTTCATGAAAATGTGTTACTAAATCAATGTCAGATCTCATTGTAACAGATGATTTTTCTATGCTGGAAAACATATGGTGAGATTATTGATTTAATTTTAACTAATATTTCCCTGATAATTATCTCTCATTTCCCTCCCTCTCCCCACTGGCCACCCTTTTCAAATGCTTCATTTCATCATTTTGGGGAAAGGATAAGAAAGCAACAAAGAAGTACCAACTCTCTTCTGGATTTAGACACCCGAAATCTAAAATCAGCAGGTAGAGGTCATGTGTAGCATTGATAAACATGGAAAGAAAAACACTACAGAAACCTTTTCCATCTTCTTGATTTTACTACACAAATATATTTCCCAAGTTTGAAATTAGAGAGAAGACAGCAACTAAAAAGTTACTCAAAATATAGAACGGCAAGTACTGTTCTGCTATTAACCCACCAGTTAAAGCTGGGTGAGCTGTTTGAAAGGTAATAAGCTAGATAATAGCGTATATTATGGAGTGTCCCAGAGAGAGGAGCTGATCCTTGGGAAAGAAGAAAGACCCTGCAGAAGGAACAATCACAGAGTGCATCTAGACATGCTGAGTTTTCAGTGGCCCTTGAAGAATTATTTAACTTAGTTGTCCCTTTAGGTTTCTGTGAAACTTGACCAAATTATCTAAGAGAGAGAGGTTAGAACACTAGTTAAGTAGAAGAAAGTTCCCACTGCTCCAGCAGAATGGGAATGTTATATAGAAATAAAATAATACGTAGGAATAAAAATAAGACAAAAAATAAAATCAAACAATCGCATTCTGAGCACAGCGAAGTTCTACATGTTGGCTACTCAGGTTCCACATACTTCTTCCAGAGTAACTAGTTTTATTTTCAGAAAGTTTTTTTCTTCCATTAGATTCCTAGTGGTGGTAAGAATTGTCATGCACTCTGAGAACGAGTTCTCACAGAAAATATTTCCCTATAAATATTTTTAGAAAATTATTTTAAAAGCCCTGAGAAGACAAGAATCTGACTTTTAAGGTTCTGTCTATTTGTTATGATTTCTTTTTTCATTAAACAAAAACTGTTCATGTGTGGGTGTGTGTGCGCGTGCGTGCATGTGTGTGCACACATTAAAATTCGATACTCTTGTAGAAAATCTACAAGGGGTATATGAAATGTTGGTAGCCAGTATGTAGGATCTCTCTCTTGATGGATGGATGGATGGATCCCAATTCAATTTTAAGTGCTTCAATTTGTACATTTTCATGAAAATTTAAATTTTACTTTTACTTTTTACACTTTAAATTTATTTCAGGTTTAGGTTTCACCTAACCGGGAGCTATTCTGTGTATACACAGAACTTTAAAACACACATCAGGCTGATAACGTGTGTTCATACTTGGAAATCAGTTGTGACAGATGAAATAAGGAAAAGTTATTGCAGTTTAATCTCATATCTCCTAATTGTTGATAACATTGAGTCATATATTTTTTTACTCCCTTATAAAAAGAAATAAAATTTTATTTTCTTCAGAATAATTGAGCTTCCAAGAATAACTGTCTACACAATATACAGTGGTACCTGGGCTCGATAACTTAATTCTTTCCAAGACTCTAGTTGCAAACAGAATTAGATGAGCCCTGAATCCAATTCAGTGGTTAAGTTCAATGTTGACCTTATGGGGAAATTGGTTTTAGTTCTTACCTAATTCGACTTAAAATGAGAATTTTGGAAAGAATTAAGTTCATAAACCAAGGTCCCATAGTATATAACACATCAAAAGAGATCAAATATTTGGAATAGCCAGGGAGATAAACTAATGCCATATCTTTTTTATTTATTTCTATAACTACATTTTGTAAAAGTTAACATTACTTTTACTTTTGAATTTTATTTAGATAGTATTTACAGAAATAGTCCCTTCATCACTCCAAAATTTTCCTGAGCTCGAATGTTCTCTATAAATTTATTACATTTTAAAATCTTACCTTTAGTTAAAAATCATTTATTCAGTTATTCACCTCTTGATATTTACTTGGTACATACCTCAATCTGTCTGTCTTCCATGCATCAGTCCTTGAGCCTTTCCTTGCCAGGGTCAGTGTGATAATTGACTCATTGTGTCAACCTGAATAAGAAAATAATTAGATTACCCAGCTCTGGGTGTGGTTGAAGGGATTCACTGAAGACAGAAGACCCACACCGGGTATAAGTGGCACCAACCAATAGACTTGTATCCTGAATGAAATCAAGGGGAATTGAAGAAGGAAGACTAGCTTCTGTTTCTTTGGAGGCGCTCTAGTCTTCACCTTTACCTTGGATGCTCTCTCCTGGCTTCCAGAATGGACCCTTCCGCCTCCTCTCACTGACCTCACAGGCTTCTCTTAGACCTGGACTTGCCTTAGACACTAGAGTGAGCTCCAGTCCTTCAAGTTTCGACAGAATCCTTCTGCTTTCTAGGGGTCAGTCAGCCCTTTTGCCTTCATACCTGACTGTGAGTGGACACTGTATGCCTATCTTGTACATACTTATATATTTACATATCCTTATATAAATTGAGCACTTTTCTTCAGTGAGCACTGACTGATATAGTCAGCGATACCTTTTTTGTTGTTAAAAATTAGTCAATATTTTTCAGTTTTATCTTACTTGATCTTTTAGATACCCTTGCATTGTCAGGAATTCCCTACTGATCTTTTCCCCTTTTTTCAATTTAATAATAGAAACTGTTAGATGTAGCCATATGATGTGCATCCATACATGTAAATTAAAAAGGGCTGTTTGCCCTTGGAGGAGGCAGTGTAAGAAGTTGGCTAGGCATTTCTAGGAAAACTGATTTCCTGACATTTCCATCTTTTCTTTCCTCCCTCACTCTCTTAATCTTCTCTGATTTATTAAAATTTCATAGATTAAATTTTCATAGATTATTTTGTCAACACGAGAGTGGCAGAGATTAAAGACAGAGTCGATTGGGACAATAAGGAAATCTGGTCACTTTCATCACCCTGTTTAACTAGCTAGAAATGTCTTTTTTTTTTTTTTTTCAGGTTTTTTGAGACAGGGTGTCGCTTTGTGGTTCAGGCTGGCCCTGAGTTCAGCCTCCAACTCACATCACAGCAATCCTCCTGCCTCTGCCTCCCGAGTGCTGGGATGAGCCACCACGCCCGGCATTGTGGTGTGTGGTGCTGATTACTGCTGGGCGTGAGTCTCCGTGTCCAGTATGGTATGTGGTTACCAGGGAATCGAACCCAGGTCCTTGGGCCTTGCAAGACAGGTGCTGGAACCACTGAACTAAATCCCCGGAAAAGTCTTTATAAGGAAAGACCAGGAATGTTGCCTGATGAATCAGTCTCTGATCATCCTACGAGTTTTAGAATTATATCCCTGGGGAAAAATGTTCTTTGGCTCCCCAATGTACCAGAATGAAGTTATTTGGAGAGCAAACCCTTGCCCTGCTCTCTTTCTCCTTCCCTCTCTTCTCTTTCTTCTCCCCCTCCCCTCTGTCCACTAATAAACACAAATGCCCCCCCCAAACCATATGTTTGGAGATTATTTAAATAGAAAAATAATTCTTTCTAATTTTTCTAACTTTATAATATTGATTCTTCTCACTGTTTCTAACCGAATGAGTCAGTATATTTTTTCTGTTATGAAAATATGAAACAAACCAAGGACAGTGATTACATATCGGAAGAACAGTTTGCGAATATGATTTGTATGTTTGTATTGTGTAGATACTATGGAGAAACCAGCCATATCTTAAGCTGTTGATGGGAGTTAATACTGAAATACACACAAGACAAGATTAGAAAAAAAAGCCTTAATATTTTTAGCCATCATTTTTCCCAGCGATGCTGTTTCTGTATCTTTTATCATAAACTAACAGTATTGCAGAAGCCTATTTGGAGCGGAGCTGGTATTAGAGTTAAAATTCTGCTTCGCTGTCATTTTTGTGCACCAGCCAGACAGTGAATGAAGCATATCTGAGCAGAATGCATCTCTTCCAGAAGGCTTCACAGATACCTGGTAGTTTTCACGATTAAAAGTTTCCATGAAACTTAATTTTTATAAAAACTCTTAATTAAATATTGTATTTCTGACTGTATCTGCCAGAAAGTATTCTCTTTATGACCTACTTTAGTAATTAAAGGCAGGGACAAATTGCTTTCTGCATCCTGTCTAGCATTGTTTGAATGATTCCTCACGTAGTTTTCCTAGGAAAATGGTTAAAATACAGAATTTAATAATCTGAAATCCCATTTTTATTTATTATAAAGGAAAAGCCACTATCCACAACTAGACTAGAGGGAATATTTGAAATGAGTTTTATTTTTATTTCTTGTAAAATTACTTGAAGAAATAGTTATATGTGCAGACACAAAGTTTCATTAAAGTATTTATAAATATTATGGATATTTTTCAAGTATTTCTAAATATTCCTATTCTGTGACTGATAACTTCGAGCAAGCATGTTTGTTATCCTCAAAATTTTTTGGTAAGAAACTGAGTAAGAAAATCTTACAATGCAGCATGACTTGGGACTTTTTCTTGTCCTATGTAGTAAATCATGTGTGGACATTTATCCCCCAAAAACACTATTTATTCCCACTAAATTACCTTCTTCCACATGGTCTGAAGTTCTCCAGGGAAGTCTTATCAACCTCAAAATTAGTGGAGCTTTGCTCAAGGCTGTAAGACAGCAGGACCCTTAATATCTGAGTATTGTGACCCTTTAAGAATTTCAACAGGCTGGGATTTAGCTCAGTGATTCCAGTGCCTCTCTTGCAAGCACAAGGTCCTGAGTTTGATCCCAAGTAACCACATACAGTAATGCAAGGCGTGGAGATTCACAGCAGCAATCAGTACCACTTATCATAGTGCCGGCCCTGGTGGCTCACGCCTGTCATCCCAGCACTGGGGAGGCAAAGGCAAGAGGATTACTCTGAGTTAAAGGCTCGCTTGGGCTACAAAGTGATCTCAGGACCAGCCTGAACTACTAAGCGAGACCCTGTCTCAAAACAAACAAACAAAATATTCAACATTTGGCATTATGTTTGTTCTGTTGAGATATCTTCTTGACATCTTTAAATAAAACTGATACATCAGGGTGAATCACTACATGCTCAGGTCCTTTTCCTCTCCTTGTGGTTGTTTAATGCAGGACATCGGCATGTCCTGGAATGTTCTAAGTGAAGGATGCCCAGCCTCAGCCACTTCAGTTAAGTTTATGGAACTTCAAACAGGTTCAGTGCTTTTTTTCCACCTTTGGCACTTGTAAAGCAAGCATGCATTTTATTTTTTGGCTTGCTCCTACCTGCTTATATTTTGTTTATGCCCATGATTTTCACTTAAAGTTAAAGCGGTTTTATGCTTTTTAGATTTAATATCTTAACATAATTATCTTTGGTCAGATTTTAGCCTCCAATTTTTATCATAATTCTATAGCCAGCTGTGCAAAAGAAGCCTCTTACCTGACAATTATCTACAAATGAGGGTCTTATTTAGGCATCTTCTAGGAACTAATTTAATTTTTGGTGGACACACTGAAGGCAGGAGTTCTCCATAGAGGGGATATTAACTGTGCTAACCAATTTTTCTCTTCTCATATCCCATCCCAGTGCCTTGTTCAACATAGAAGGGTTGCACCTGCCCATTTTGGATCACTATAGTGACATACTTAAAATATCTTTCAAAAACCCAAAATAGAAAATATGTATAAATGTATTCTCATAAATCTTCTAAAACTCTTAAATCCAGTGCTCATAAACCATTTTATATCCTGGGGTATTTTGATATAAGGCTAATGAGATTTCAAGTGGGCACCTGAAGAAGGGCAATTACAAGAAGTATCTAGAAATTCACAATTTAAAATGGTAATGTTGCTAAGGTAGAATGTGCTATAATATCTGAGGTTATCTCATGAAGGGAAATAAATCTTCTTCCCATCATATTATTGCATTTAATACAGAAAAGGCTTAAAAATTATGGTGCAGCAAAATAGCAAAGTTTTATAACATAGGTTTAGAAGTTACTAATGATAAAAATAAGAAAAAATATGCAAAAATTATCTCTAATCATCAATTGTATTAGAAAACTTAGGGGATGACTCTGGTGGAGCAGTCAGGATGGTCACCCTAAAAGACTGAAGGGAAGCCGGGTCGTATCTGCAAGGAAGATGGCTGTAAAACGCAGGAGGAAACCTGAGTGTGCTCCCCGACTGGATGAGGTTAACCAAGTAGAGGAGGAAACCCTGGAAAAGTCTCCAAGGTATTTATTCAACATAGTCCTATAGAAGCTGACTATTGAACTGATACTCTTTTTTTTTTTTTTTTTTTTTGTGGAAGTCTTCATCTTCCAATTTAAGCTAAGGAATTAGGAAACAGGAGCGTTCACCTCTTTATAATGTCAAACTTTTTTTTTTAAAGAAAGAGTTGTGGGTGGGGGGCAAGGATTTAGCTCAGTGGTTCTGGTGTCTGCCTAGCAAGTGCAAGATCCCGAATTCGATCCCAGTAACCACATATCACAGTGCCAGGTGTGATGATGCACGCCTGTAAACTCATCACTTAAGAGGCAGAGGCAGGAGGATTGCTGAGAGTTCGAGGCTGTCCTGGGCTACATAGTGAGCACAGGGCCAGCCTGACCTACCAAGTGAGACACTGACTCAAAAAGAAAGAGAGGGCCGGGGAGTTAGCTCAGTGGTTCCGGCACCTGTCTTGCAAGCTCAAGGACCTGGGTTCAATCCCCGGTAACCACATACCATACTGGGTGTGGAGACACCCCCAGCAGCAACCAGTACCACATACCACAGTGCTGGGCGTGGTGGCTCACACCTGTAATCCCAGCACTCAGGAGGCAGAGGCAGGAGGATTGCTGTGAGTTCAAGGCTGAGCTCAGGGCCAGCCTGAACTACAAAGCGAGACCTTGTCTCAAAAAAAAAAAAAAAAAGAGAGAGAGAGAGAGAGAAGGAGGGAGGAAGGGAGAGACAGAGAGAGAGTTGTGTCCTTCCTAAAAGGGTGTTCACTTTTTGAAAACATTGGCTTTATTGGTACATTTTATACACACATCATGATCACAGTCGACATTGAGAATTTGTACCTGTACATAGCTCAATTTAATTCTCACTTTTCTCATTCTCCTGCCCACCCTATAACCCCTGTCCCCTATATACATAAGCTTTGTTGCCTTTTCTGACCATCAAAATTTTTCTCTCCCTTCTAAATTTACTTCTACCCCCTTTTCCCTTTGAGTATTTTCTTACTATTTCACAATATTTTATCATACATTTTAGAACTTAGTTGCACCTTCAATTTCTCATACCAGACAAAAGATACAGTATTTACATATCTGAAACCTATTTATTTCACTTACGAGTATGTCCTCAAGATATATCCATTTGAGGATAAATGATTAAAATTTATCATTCTTTATGGCAGAGTAATACTCCATTTTATAAAAAACAAAAAACAAAAACACATCTTTATCCAGTCTTCAGTTGATGGGCATTCGGGAAGGATGTTCTCTTTTCATGCTCCACCTTGCTCTATAACCTTTCACTGTTGCAGAAGTAGGCTGTACTATCCATATACTTTGTATATAGACAGATTAAGAAATTATTCTAAAATAACAGTGATGGAAAGGATACTAAATAAGAAAGGTAAGACAGTATAGCCAGATATTTTAACATTCTGTCCAATAAAAATCAGCTATAATAGCATAATACTTAATCAGATGAAAAAGTCTTGAGTCCTTAGTAGAAAGGGCCTGTTCCTTTGATGACCCTTGTTCATCCTCATCCTAGTTAACGAAACTTGAACATAGAAAAAGGAGCTAGAAGGTTCTGAAGGCTTAGGACTGAAAACAGAACACATGCATATGCTAGCATCCCAGCTGTCGCACCATCACATATAACTGAATGAGACGCTGTGGGCTGAACTTTAGCTCTGTGTTTAGAGGAAATTTATTTTTGATAAAACATAGTCAAGAGGTAATCTAAAGAAGGAAATTGAAATGTGTTATGTACATGTCTCAGTCTTCTACAGTGATTGTAGTCATCATGCACTGCAAACATATATTGAAGGTCAAAAAAGGTTAAAAAAGTAAGAGAAAATATTTGCAATGTATATCTCTGCCGAATGGCTGATGCCTTCAGTATGCAATTAACTCCCAAAGCTAAATAGAAAAGCAAAACAATACTATTACATGGCATAACAACTATTTATAGCAAGAGTGTACTGTACATTTCAAGAAGTCAAGGATTTGGAAAGATTTCATCATAAATGATAAATATTTGAGAAAAATAAGTTTAATGTGATTTAAACATTAATATATACATTATATCAAATATCACATAGTATCCTATTGTTCTGTACAAATTATACACTTCTCTGTACAATTAAAAATAAAGTACTAATAGAAAACCAAAAGAGATACCCCTGGTATCTTCCTCATGAAAGAAAATACACCGATATGGATCTCAGTGTGTTGAAAGCATTATACATTTATTTGAAGGAGGCATTAAGAAATTTGGCTCATGCTTAACCTGGTATTGTCTTTATTGGTTCATATTCTGCCTATAACAGCAGGTGAAAGAATGCAAACACAAGACACATTGCACAGAGGTATTTACTTGAAGTTCAACAATAAGCAAAAGTTATCTGTAATCCTAGATGATAGTATAATAGTTATTCCAAGGATAGGAACAGAGGAAAGATTCTGTGGCAACAGAAATTCTTCCACTCTCATACCTTTTACGCATAAATGCAAAAATTAAAATAAACATTCAGTCTTTACATTTTAATATATTCAAGTTATCCGTTATTTTAAAATATTTTTAAAAGTCACAGTAAGTACAAGCAAGTACGTGTGACCACCCATTGCCATTCAACAGTGTTCAAGAGATCCCACCTAACGCATGAGCGAGGAAGGAGAAATAGGATCTACAAATAGTACCTAAAGTATGAACTATAGAATAATTGAAAATGATATAAAAAGAAGTATAAACTATCTGAGAACACATGGTTAATAAATGAGTAGAATTAACATGAAAGTTTAACAAAGTGACCATTTACCAAAAGCTCACATGCGAATCTTGCAGTAAAACATAAGAACAATCACCTTATTGTTTTTACCCTCTGTACAACTTTATTATTGAAATACCTGCAAGTAGCTTCTGGTTTCAGTAGACAGTTCCAGCCTTTAGTTACAATCTCATTTGACCCCATTCTGTTTTTTAAAATACTTTTGTACTCACTTAGAAATTCTTACTAGCGTTTTTGTCTTCTATGTTTCTACCAGGATCACCCATGAGGCTCTTCTTACAGCATTCTAGAGCTTCTCTGTCTTGCATCTCCAAGCCTACCCATGTCCCTCCACAAAATAAGTCCAAAGGCTTCTGAAACACATGATTGTGTATATTAATAAAAATGACCCATTTCTCTGGTACCAGTTTTTTGTATTAGTCATTTTTCTGTCACTGAGACAAAAATAACTAGTATATGCAACTCACATGAGGAGGAATCTGTTTGGCTTATTGTTCCATTGGGTTCACTGGGTTAGCTGGCGCCAAGGCAGAAAGGGCATGGTAGAAGGGCGTGAGGAAGGAATGCTACTCAGCCCATGGCAGGCAGGAAGCAAAGCACAAAGGGAGGAGCTGAAGAAAAGAGTACACTCTTCTAGCCCATAACCGTATGATTCACATCCCCCAGCCAAGCCCTATCTCTGAATAGTATATTCAGCTGTTAATTTATTAGTGGATTAGTCCACTGAAAAATGTAGTGATCCTCTTTATTCAATCACCTCTACAAAGACCTATCTAAAGACTTAATATTTGGGGGGAATACTGTACATACGAACCATAACACCACTCTATCTCCATTCTGAAGATTTCGATAAAAATTTGAATGCTCTAAAAAGCTAAATTCTGTATTAAGTGATAAATGGTTTTAAGAAAATATTCATGAATATTTATATGGTTCCTAAATGATAAATACTTTACTATTTAGTTTTGTGATAGACCTTTCTTTAAGAAAATATTGTACTGTTTGGAATTTACTGAATGTTTTCATTTAGAATTTTCATCTTTACCTCAATTTACAGAGTTTATTGGACTTTTATTAGAAGCAACTTACCAGAAGCACATCATTGAACAAAATAGTCACAGAGTGATAAAAAGAAGAACATTTTAAAAGGTCACAAATAATGAAAATTACTAGACATGTATAAGTAGAGTCTTCAAATATCAAGGGAACTGAATTATTTTTACATATCTTATAAACTGTCAGAGTTATATGGATCCTGTACTTGGAGATTATTTTTTCCCATTAACTTTATTTTGGCATTTATCAGGGTTTTATTTTTTTACTTAAAAAAATTGTAGATTTATAGAAAACTTCAAAAGACAATTGTTCACATATGTACATTAATCAATTTCCTCCAATATTTATATCTTCCATTACCTTGATGTATTTGTTAAATTTAAGAAATCAGCACTGGCTTATGATTATTAAGTAGCCTCCAGACTCTTCACATTTTACTACTTTGGCTTTTTTCTGTTCCAGCATCCCATCCTGGATACCATGTTATATTTAGCTGTTTATCTCAGACTGATTGGTTCTGTGATAGTTTCTCAGCCTTTCCTTGTTTCCTGTGATCTCAAATGTTCTGAAAATAGTTCTGGACAGGTGTTTTTTTATATGTTCCTCCATTTTTGGTTGCCTATTTTTTTTTCATGGCTAGACTGGTGTTATATAGGGTTTGGAGAAGAATAATCACAAAGGTAAATGCCATTATCATTGTGTCATATTGGAGGCATGGGATATTAATAGAATTTATCACTGGTAATATTAATCTCTTTTGCCTGAGTTAGTGATGTTTGCCACACTTCCTCAGTGTAAAATGGCTACATTTTCTGCTTTTTATATTCCATTCTTTTGACATAAAACACTAAATCTAGTACACATTTAAAGGAAGAAAAAGAAAAGACTCCCACATTTGGAAGCAGCATCTATCTAGGTATTTTGGATTTACTTTGTAGAGATCTATAATTTTCCCTTCTCCTTTTACTTACTTATTCATTTGCTTATATCAGGTGTAGACTCAGATTTATACCTTGAACTGTAGTGTAATACATTTTTGCTCAAATTACAGTGGACCCTTAATTTTGCATGTATCGAGATTTACTCATTTGTTATACCATTGTGTGAATTTAGACAGATGCATTGAGTCGGATAGCTACACTTCCGGTACCATGTAGATCAGTTCCATTGCCCTAAAATTCCAGAGGTTTTGTTGAGAGGGACTACCGTGAGAAAGCATGTGCAACAAGGAGGAAGACAGCTACTGGCCCATTAGAGCCTTTTCTGAAACCAGTCAATCACACAAGCTCAGGTTAAATTTTAGTCTGATTCTAGATAGGAAGCCATAAAAACAGCTTTTAAACTAAAGTCATCCAGGTTAATACAAAGCTTGGACTAGAGTGTTGTCTGTATTTCAATATGTACTATTTTTATACTTGTTTTTTACTTTACACACACAAATATATTTGGTGTACTGGAGACTGAACCCAGATTTTTTGCACTGGGCTCCATCCCCAGACCTCTCTAAATTTTGAGGCAAGGTCTCACTAAATCCACTGACTTGCCTCAACTTGAGGCCTTCCTGCTGAGAGGCCTATAATCTAATTTAAGAAGCTTGAAATGTTAACATGGCTTTCATTTCTGCTTTCTCAGATTCCAGTATGAGATTATTGCCACCTTAAAATAGACAGAAAGTAATTCTTAAATGTCATAGAAAATTCTGAGATATTGAGCTCTCAATTCTGTCATCCAAACCAAATTATCATGCACCAAAACAATGATGCAAGCACCACTAGTCTGGATTTATTTGCAAATTGTATTGGCATCCCTACCCTGTATCTTCTTAGATGGAAAGATTTTGGAGAATATATTTAATATTTCTGAACTTACATTTCCTGTCCTGCAGTTAATATGGTTTTTATTAGAAATGGAGAAACCATACCTGAATATACATTTGACAGTGAATGTGTTTTTAATTTCCATATATGAGTGCTGGAGACAAAGAAATGTCAGACCTTGGAAGAAATAGACATTGGATTTGAATAAAACAGCAGGATAGGAACTCTCTAAACACCCTTTCAATGAAAACCTCTGAGGAACTCTAAATTCTTCCAGAATCATAGTATGGGATTAGTAGGCTCTTCATGAACGTGAGTGGGTCATGATTCTATCTCTGATCTCTCCCTATCCAGCAAATAAATATGTATATATTAGATGTACCACAAAGACATGAGAACTAAACCCAAAAATCTCAAACTCTCATGTTACTCTTTATACTGAAGTTGTGACTGTTTAAAATAGCGAGGTTCATAGGTGCTGCTTGCAAGATAGCTAAGATCAAGCCGATTGCGATTCACTGCACTATGCTTTGGCTCACAACACGGTAGAAGAAGCGCTGGTGAGGACCGCTGTTGGACTGTGCAAACTCTCCAGAAACTTTTTGTCCTGTCCTTTAGCAGTTATGCTCCATTATTTTTTTCCATGTCTATTCCTTTCACACCTGTCCTTTTAAGAAATAGCTGCCAGAAGATGTCTTTTTAAAAAGTATAGTTAGGCATCTGTTATAACTTTATGCAGTTAAATTCTATGCATAATTAAGAGAATTATAATATTGCATAAAGGCCATGAAGGCCTACACAGAGCTATCCTGCAGTTGTTTCATGTCGGAATGAAATCATTGGTGTTGAAAATTTAACGCAAAAAGTGCTGTTTCACCTGCTTATAGTGTTGATGAAAATTCTAAATTTTGCCCACTCCAATGGCAGGTGTAGTTACAGTGTATATTCGAGGAGACCAATGCGTGCATAAATTAAAATGGTAACAATGATTTCTTCCTTCTAATACATCCTTGACCAGCTTGGGGTTTTCAGCTATGACACTCACTGTATTTTTCAATTGAATTATTTCGTTATCTATATATCTATCTCTCTGTGTGTGTGTGTGTGTGTGTGTATGCACCTATCATTCCAACATCTTCCTTCAGGCCCTTCAAATCCTCCTAATAGTATTCAGGTCCAAATAATTATGGAAGTTGGTCCAAAGCATATTAAGGGAAATTGCATCCCTCAGAGTTCATAGTGTAATACTACAGGCCATAATCGTCTGGCCTTTATTTAATTGTGTTAAATTTGAAGCCACCTTAGTAAGGTGCAGTTTTTGTCTTTGCTTCAGATGCTGGAGACTGGGGTCAGCAGGGCAGTCAGAAAAAAGAGATAGATGTATAGGGAGGAAACCCATAAAGATTGTCGGAGAGAACCAGGACAGACTGAAATCCGTGTTGATATCTCACTATCTCCAGTCTCTAGTCCCAGTGATCGAGGTTCCTGCAGAAGAAGCCGGCACTTTTCACAGAGCTGATAAAGTCAAAGGAACATGTGATGTGCAGACGAAGGAGCTGTGGGCCCAGCTATTATCCTCCCCACACAAGGTGAGCCAGCACATAAGCGAGAAAGGGCATGACCCTGGTAGCACCTGGCTCCCCTGGCCCTACTTTCGGAACATAAAACAAATAGAGCTTTACCTTTGTTTCACCTTTACCTTCCTTTTTCTTTTTTTCTCAAATGCCTGATAAGTCACAAGCGATCTGAGGTTCACACGGGAAACCCTGAACAAAATTTGAGCTTAGTAAAGTTGATAACAGTTTAGATTCCCCCAGAGAGCTCCTTCTACTTAGAAACAGCAGATGGTAAAAGAACTACCCTAATTAATCTGCTCGTACCTTTGCTTTCACTGACACCCAGTGTCACTTGAAATCCCAAATGTTTCTTCAATACTTTGTTAACGTTGCTATAATACATTCTACCCAGTTAGACATACAGGTGCCCTGCACTTGGTATCCCAGTTTGTAACTCTCTTCTGTATCCTGTTTGAAACCACCGTGATCATCTCTAACTCACCGAGTCTCCAGGTGATTTCTCTTTGGGGACTCTTAAAGTTCTTCCCTGAGAGCACACAGTGGGGGCTTCTACAGGCTCCCAAATCACTAGGCACGTGTCCCTAACTTTGGACCTCAGTGAACAGGAACATTGCTTAAGATATTTTCCATTCAGAAGTCTAATCTAATTATGCAAATTTCTTACTTGCTCCCGGGAGACCGAGGATAATACCTATTTCAGGAAGTATTATCAAAAGCGAGCCATTGTGAGGTCATGGGACATTTCATAATATCCTTCTTTCTCAACAAAAATCTTCAAAGAAGAATGTGTTATAGCTCGTCGATGTTTGCATGAAGGTGATATTTTGTATTCGTTTATACAAATAATGTGTATAAAATAAAAATGGACATTATTATCGAACAGTTAACAGGGCATTCAGTACCCACAAGTAAGAAATGACATTAAATAAAGCTTAAAATAATTTTAAAACAGTTTAACCTCTCATAAACAGCTGCAGAGAATTTTAAACAATGCGTGGTTGTCTAGTAGAATTTTTCTAATGATTACACAAAGTGGTTATCTGTAGACAATTTTTTACTGTAACATTTCCATTCCTAAAAGGTAACTGGGCTGGGTGTGTTGACATACCTTTGTAGTCCCAGTTACTGGGGAAGCTGAGACTGGAGGTTTACAAATTTGTGGCTAATCTGGAAAACTTTTGCAATCTCTTGTCTCAGAGTAAAAATTAAAATGGGCAGGTGATGTACCTCAGTGGTTGAGTACCCCCACTTTCAATCCCTGGTGACCCCTGAAACCTAGTTAACTAAACTTTAATTAAACTGTATATTTTTGACTCTGAAAAATTCTGGTGTTTCAAGTAGGCATGTTGTAAGAGATAAATGTCTGAGGAGAATTACTGGAAGGTAATCAGTCCTGTGAGATTTCTTAACTGAAACCTGAAGAAAATGAAAGGTACAGAGTATTTAGTTTCATTCTTACCAGCCTCAGTGTCATCAGATTATTCAATATTATTAATATATGGACTCAGAAAGCATGGATAACCCTGAGGTGTTTATTCGAAGGGAGTAAACTACTTGGTTAGGAACTTACCCACTTGCCCTCCTCTTTTCTTTTTCTGTGACAAAGAGATATATGTATGGGCAAGGCTCAGCATTCGTGAAAAGTGTGATTTGTTTTATTTCACTCTGCTTCTAAATTCTAGACAAATATTTCTGAAATTCTGGGATAAACCAAACTTGGAATTTAGAATTACATTAATTTTTTTTTTTTTTTTTTGAGGCAGGGTCTCACTTTGCAGTTCAGGCTGGCCCTGAGCTCAGCCTCCAACTCACATCACAGCAATCCTCCTGCCTCTGCCTCCCGAGTGCTGGGACCACAGGCATGAGCCACCACGCCCGGCACTGTGGTATGTGGTACTGGTTGCTGCTGGGGTGAGTCTCCACGCCCAGTATGGTATGTGGTGACCGGGGACTGAACCTAGGTCCTTGCACTTGCAAGACAGGCGCCAGAACCACTGAGCTAACTTCCCGGCCCTACATTAATATTTTTAAAATAACACGTTTTGATGTCAGCAATGAGAAGATAGATCTAATTAGACTTTTAAAACCAGAATTAGAAAACTATAGAGGTGAAATATAAGGAAATAAAGGACAAGTGGTACAAATTATTTACTTCAAATTCACATAAAGACGAGGAATTAAAAAAAAAACAAATCATGTAATAGAAGGAAAGAGGAGGAACATAAGGAAGAAAGGTAGAGAGAAAGGCAGTATAAGATGAGTGCTTAGTGTATCTTGCAGAAAACAAGACATAAGGCAAATCTATTCAGCTGAAATTTGAATTTTGCTCTCCTGAGATGAGATCTGTCTTGAGGGG
>PVIR01008215.1:0-57599 GCA_004026965.1 Petromus typicus
TTGCAAGACAGGCGCCGGAACCACTGAGCTAACTCCCCGGCCCCTGAAACTATCTTTTAAGCCATATAGAGTCTTCCCTTTAGAACCAAAATGACCCTCGAATCATGCAGACTCAACCTGAGCTATGAAACCATGACACAGGTAATAATCAATTGGGTTCTGTCCCAGCTAATGCTCAAAAACTAGCCTCCTGCTCTTTTGAGTTTTTTGATCAGTGTGCCCCTCCATTGATTCAAGCTGAAAACTTTTCCTATCCATCCTCCTTTTGTTTGTTAGAGGGTTTACTTGACCTTTGTTATAGTTATGTCTCCCTTGATTTTGTTTTACTTTCAATTAAAGCTTTTCCCTGAAAATCACATTTTCTTTTAATTTCTATCATTTCTAAAGCAAAGACCCATACTAGCCGGTGACACTATGAACCACAAACATGAAATGCTCTGGAGACACTTGGCACTCAGTCTTTGTTTACAAATAAATGAAATGAGCTGGAGATTTGCAGTGGTTTCCTAGAGCATGTATAGGCCTCTGCAGGGTGAAGCAGGTAGGCAGGAAGTTTGTCCGGGGCAGAGGAGAACGCACAAAGGCCAGAAAGGTAAGCACGTCTGGGGTGTAGGCATGCATTTTCTAGGAGGGGAGGTTAGGAAATATTTGTATTGTTTTTAGCAGTGTTTTCTATTCGTGATAATCAAATCTCCCACAGCACATAACAATACTGGGTGTGGAGACTCACACCCAGCAGCAACCAGTACCACATACCACAGTGCCGGGCGTGGTGGCTCATGCCTGTAATCCCAGCACTCAGGAGGCAGAGGCAGGAGGATTGCTGTGATGTGAGTTTGAGGCTGAGCTCAGGGCCAGCCTGAACCACAAAGTGAGACCCTGTCTCAAAAAACCTAAAAAAAAAAAAAAAAAATCTCCCACAGCAAAGACTCACAAAATGAGAATTTCAATTGGGAAGAACTATTGAGTGGTCCAGTGGTTCTATCTGCATTCATTCAATTAGCCAACATTTGTCCCATTTGAATATAATTCAAAGAGAGCAAAACAGGCTCTTCATGGTAATCTTTGCTTGATAAGTATACTTCTCAAACATTTCTGTAGAAATCCAAACTACTTCCCATTTAGTGTGCTTTTTTATTTTTAAAATAGTGCTGTTCTACAAGGAAGCTTATGCTGAGCTCACGGTCAGCTTAGGGCATGTAACACAGCCAAGGCTGTGCCTCTCCTAATGCCTGGTGTTTCTCCTTGTTCTGTGTAAGGTGGAAAATGTGTGCTCTGGACCAGTAAAAGATTCCCTCTTGGGTCATACAGTCTTCAGTAACCTCACGTTTGCTGTACATATTTTGGGTCACTTTTATTGCCTGCCCCAGTTCCAGTATGTGTGCTAAGTTATTTAGTAATTCTGGAAAGTTTCATTTTTAATTGAAAAAATGTTTGCTTGTTTATAGTATGGCTCTATCCTTGTGTTCAGTGTGACTATATCTTTGGATAGTTTTTTTTTTTTTTTTTAATTCTGAAAGTGAGTTTAATAACCAAATAAATCTTTGGGGCTCTCCATGTCCTAAGGCAGTCCTGGGCTGCAGGCACTCAGAAAAGAGCTGAGAGTCTCACCTCTGACTGCTCTCCTGGACCCTTAAACTGTCTTCTTGGTCCAGATTCCTGAAGTATGGAAATTGTTTGGACCCTAGCATGTAACCATTAACTTCTGTGTGACATCTATTCAGTGTTTGGAAAGTTTGGAGACAATGGAGGATTATAAAGACAGACAAATAAGAAAGAAGCTTAAAGCCTCAGCTACTCTGTCCTGTTGAGAACTAGCTGGCTCAGCCGCTGCAGCTTCTCATGTGGCCTAACTTGATAGGTTTTGCCTGGGAGCCTTTTCTTATCTTCTCAGGGCCCGAGCTTCCACCTGCTTCTGTCTCAGGAACAAACTGATGTTCCTGTTAACAGCCAGCTACAAGAGTGTCAGCAGGAGCCAGGCAGAGAGTGAAGGAATTTGAAGGAAGACAGTTCAGTGAAGAAACTCATTCCAGGGGTGAAAAGAAGCCACAATGAAGAGAGAAATCCACAGAGATTAGCAACAGTGGGAGAATATACCATTCGGGGGCCTTATCTGCATTTGCAGAGCTTGGGTGAAGGTTGCAGGCTAGAAGTGCAACCCTTCAGGAACTGTGCTCTGAAGAAACTTGTCTAACACTAAAACTTGGGAGAAGGTGCAATGTTATAAATACCTACACTCTCTGCTCCTTCCCCTCAAGTTCTTCCCATGGAGTGAACCTCAGAGGAAGCCAAAGCGTAGGGGAGCCTGCAGGGTTCATGGCCCCCAGAAGTCAGCTTCCCTGGATAGGTACGGAGGGCTATGGGCACAGGGAGTTACTGATAATAACCAGCATATTTATCATGCAGAGAAATGTAGCTCTTTGTATGAATGTCACCAATTCAGACTCTGTCTTGAATTGATGGAATTTTGCATAATCAAAATCCTGTCAAGCATTTTCTTCCCCAAATTAAAGAGCAGCCTTTTCCTTAAGAAAGATTCTGCCATTTGCCTACAGCATTTGACTCAAAAATATACTAATATTTGTTCTTTCATGCTTCAGAAGGTTGAGTATTACATATTTACAGAATCCTTTATCTCTGTATATTTTAAATGATTTTGTAGAAAACCACACACACACACACGAGGGAGAGCCAGTGTCTAAGTTATCTTAGCAATCCAGCACCCAACTAATATTTTCTAGACAATTAGGAAGTGCCTCTCACTGTTTTTTTTAATAAAAAGGAGGAAAGAAGATTAATAATGGTAATAATGCGTGAAAAGCTGTTGAGTGTTTGGTGATCATCCTTTGCTCCTTCTTCCTGGGAAGAATCTTCATCCCTCTGCCCCTCTCTCTAAGGTCAGACCCCAGGATCTGATGTACTCGGGATATAAAAAAAGATTAGTAGAGAAGTTAAATAGCATGTTCTGCTCACACTCTCAGCCTCCTCCTCGCCGGCAAGATCCTGACCCCTTGATGACACATTACTATTTTTCTTGACAAAACTGTTTATCTAAGGTGTGGAGGGAGGGAAAAAAATGATTTTTTAATAAAGGAATCCCTTCCTCATTAGTTTTATCACTGCTCTAATAATAATCATAATTTTCTATTTAGTTCATTTTAAATGTTGGCCTAAACCATTTGCTCCAGAGGAAATGATATCTTAAAACCTCCAGACTACGGTATACCAGAGTTGCTACCCCACACTAGTATAGGTGTGGGCAGAATGCATGTCCCAAGCTGCCAACACCCTTCACCCTTCTTATTACAGTGGAAGGGGGTGGGTGTGATGAGAGCGGGATGGAGAAGTTGCTTTTAAAGAAACCTAGTTGTCACAGGGTGAGGGGCATTTTCCCAAGACCAGTGAAACTTCAAGCAAAGGAGCCCACACCAGAGGCTTCTTACGGGGGTCAGTGTTCAGTTCTGGCCCCCAGGTCCTGTATCGCCAAAACCAGGCCAGTGCTTCAGTTTAGCTCCTTCACTTCATCAGGACCGAGGTAACTAGGACATCATTCTGGATGGAACAAGCAGACACAAGCTCTACAAGGCTTAGTGCTGTGATTCGGGAGAGAAAACAACAGAGAGGGCTGTAAGAACACTTTGTAACTACCTTGCCATAGCTTCCTGGTCTACCTTCAGGAAGAGTGGGACCAGTGATAAGAAGTAATTCCTATAAGGGAGAAAGGCTTATCTCCAGTGCTGCACGTTCCCCTTCTACCACTTATGTCTTTTGCAGTATTTGTTTGAAACTTCACTTTGCAAGTTATTTATCCTCTTTGTGTCAGTTTTCCTCAACTGCGAAATGGACAATATGGTGTATGGCAACACGGAATATTAATAGTACTCATTTCACAGTGTCGTGGCTCTTAAATAAAGCACTTACCACCGTGCTATCCTGTTTTGCTATTTAACACATTTATTTACTATGTAGGAGTGCATTTCTCCTCTCTCATACAAAGTTATCTGGGAGTCCAGTGACTCCCAGGCTCCTTTGCATATGGTAACTTAGGGAGGTCACCAGGCAGGTTCCACACTACAGTTTCCCATCACATGACAGAGAAAGGTGAGTGAATGTCCTCAGAGAAAGGAGAGGCAGGGCCCACTCCCACACCCCTCCTCCCACTGCCATCTTCTGTGTATCTGGGAGAAATGGAAATGTAACCTGAACAGCTGTGAGCTTGACCTGATCAAACAGGCAGGCTGGGAACTTGGCTCTTTCCATAATGTTCTGCGTTCTTGGGCAGCAACGATCATGATGTCCAGATGCTGGACATTGGGAGTCTTATTTTATTGGCTCAGTGCCAAGCAAGGAAAAAATGAGGTCCACCCTTTACCTCCCACCCTTCTCTCACAATAACAGAAAAGGCCAGAAAATAGGCAGCAGCCTTCAGTGGAGGAAATGCTGATCATGACGGAAGGAGAGCAGGCTCCATCATGGGCAGAGCCCTGAGGCCACCTGTAGCCCTTGGAGCTTCACCCTCAGGCAGAGTAAATCAGTACAGACTCAGTACTTCCAGCTGTTCCTGTGAAAAGGAATGTGGGCAGTGGTGAAGGCTAATGATGAGGTCACAGAATCAGAAGCACAGGTTCTAGAGGAACATTGACAAACACAGACTTAGCAACCGAGACAACACCATGAGTACTTATTTAACCAGAGATGGCTGGACAGCAGGAAGAAGGACCCTGAAATGCTCTCCACAGTTACAGCATGCTGTGAATCTCTTTCATACAAAACTCTTTAAATTCTCACAGTTTAGGAGGTAGAGAGTATCTTAATTCTTAACTGGAACAGATGGAGATTGTTGTTAGTCTGGAGCAAGTTTCCATATGATGTCAACTTTGTGAATACTGTGGCTCAGCCAGACTCAATGTATCCTTCCTCTTTCTTGGGCAGAAGGCCTTTTAGATATAGTTAGACAGTGAGCTGTGGACAGAGAGGCCTTTAAAGTTGAGTGTTGGAGCTGAAGTCCTGGCACAGTGAATTCCAGCTGTACAGTCATCCCTTCCTATCCATGGGAAATTGGCCCCAGAGCTCCCCAGACAACAAACTCCTTGAATGTTAAAAAGCATTATATAGAATGGTGCAGTATTTGCACTGAGTCTCAGATCTTCCATATAAAACAAGTCACCTCTAGGTGACTTACAGCACCCAATGTAATGTAGGTGTTATGTAAATAGTTGTGTTGTGATGTACAGGGAATAAAAACAAGAAGAGAAGTCTATACCTGTTCAGCACAAACACGACTTTTCTTCCAAGTATTATTGTGCTGTAGCTGGTTCCATCCAGGGATGTGGACCCCAGGAAGAACTCACCTATTGATATAGATTACTGATGGTAGCTTTTCACATCTGATTCACTAAATAAAAGTAGACATCATTACCATTGTTATATGTAGAATTTAGTACAAGTTAATAGTAAAAATTGTACAGGTCTATCCCACTACCCAAGAGAACTATAAGGCTTTAACAGCCACAGGCAATTTTGTTTCAAATGAAGCCAGAGTCTGGCATATGATCTTCTTGTGGGCACCCAAGAGCTCCTGGGAATGATTGCATCAACAACTGCTGTGGGCCATGAGAAGCTAATGAATTTCCACCAGAATGCATGGGGCTACTAGACATAAGCAGAGGAGTGGGAAGCTAAATTTGGTCTGTGATGGGTCCTCTGGGACCTGAGAAATGTCACCTCATCTTTGAAGTCTTATTTTCTACCTGAGAAAAAAATCAAACAGCAAGTTAATTGCAAGAGAGATCACCACTGAACACTGTCTGATCCTCCTCCTACTGGAGTGGAGAGGACGGCCTGACAGCAGCCTGTGTTTGTCAGGAGTTTCAGGCAAGACTGGGCTTGTGTGATTATTTATAGAGCAGGCTGCCAGGTGCCTATTTATGTGATAGCACCTGGATTCTATAGGGACAAAGCAGGCTCAAGGGATGAGACCGTGTGCACAGAGACAGTGATTACTACTGGGCAGTGGGGGACACAGCTGGGTCCCTTAGCTCCTTATCTGGGCTTCCTGAATGTGTCCCAACCCGAACCTTGGAAGGGAGTATGGGTAACACCAGGAAGAAGAACCTTTTCCCAAGTCATGGTCAGTTTTGGTCCATGAAAAAGTCTCCCTGCATTGGCACAGATCTTGGTCTGAATTAGTGCACAGAGGACCTCAAAATATTCCATACATGAACATCACTGGAAACACAGAAGAGATTGGGCCACCATAGAGGAACAAATGAGTAGGACAGTGTGGGCTCAGAAGATTTAGTAGAGGCAGGAGCAGGAAGCTAAAGATTGGGATGTGATGGGAGGAGGTGATCCCAACTTCATGGATCTCTCACTGGTGTTTTAGTACATTTGTGGGCATCAGAGGTTTTGGCTGCTGCTCTAGCAAAGAGCTTCCTGTGTTGGAGGAAAATGGAAGAAGAATAGAAAGAGATGCAAGGGTATGACATTTGTTCCACTGCTGTGGTCCTACTTTTTTCTCCAGAGTTGAGTCTAAATCTACATGCTGAAGAAATGTTCTTCCCTGGATCCAAGCAAGAACAAAAAAGCCCTCATCACATTGGGCTACAATGGGCCTAAAAAATCTCCCTCAATGAACTCTTCTGTGATTCAGATAATTAGGACAAAACCACCATGGGCAATTGCCCTGCCCAAGGCAATGGGTTAGCAAACTGAGGCAGGGTCATTTGTCATACTCTTCTAGCTGATACTCCTTGAGTGTATGTTTAACATCTATTTGACAGAGGTCAAGCACAACACACTAGATGATCAGGGGAGACAGCTGCAGTCAATGACTTCTCTATATCCATCAATATTCCTCACCTAGTTCTGGGGCACTTGAGTGGGATGATTCATTATCACCCGATTTATCAGACCTATTTTGTCATCTCAGTTTTACCATCTCTGGCCAGTGTGCCTCATGTTTCCCAAAGCCCTTGGAATGGTAGTGATTTCGCCTGGCTGAGAACCACCAGCATTACTGCCCCATACTCTTCACATTTCTAGGCCAACAAAGCTACTGCTGACAGCCCATTCAGCTGTGAGGAAAGGAGCCTTATAGGAACCTAGGATGTCTGGTTTTTATTCTTCACCATAGCAGTTTACCAAAACATTCTTTTCAACTACATGTAGTATGTGCTTAACTAGAATGGTCCTGGATAATAAAATTTCTCCACCTTATGGCATTTAGTGTATGTTTTGAGCCTGGCTACTCAGCTACTCAGGAATTAACTATTGGGAGCTTTTCATCCTCCATGGAAAGTGCTTTCTGGCTAATTTTCTGCTCATTTTAATTGTTTATTGATTTATAAATCCATAGCTCTTGACTTTTTTTTGTTGTTGTTGAAGATCGAACCTCCTTCTTTTAAGAATGGTACATTCTTGGTAACACAGTGGTAACTTCTTGCTATGGTTTAGATCATAAATGTCCCTCAAAGGCTTGCGTGTTGCAGGCTTGGTTCCCCAGCCTGTGATGCTATTGGAAGATGGTGAAACTTTAGAGGACGAGCCTTGTAGGACAAAGCCCCCAGACCCTTCTTATCACTCTCTTTGCTTCACTAGTGCCACAAAGTGAGCATCTCGCTCTACCATACACTTGCTGCCTTGCTGCTCTGATTCACTCCAGACTTGGAATCAAGAGAACTGACCATGGACTAAGATCTGCAGTGCAATGAGCCAAATAAACGTAGCCGATTATTTCAGTCATTCTGTCATAGTGATGGAAAGCTAACTAACACACTCCTCAGTATCTACGTGATAGACATGAATTCTCTGGTTGGTTTGTTGGGATTTTCATATCAAGTGTCACTTTCCTCTTTACCATACTCTCCACAAATCCTCTCATGCACACCATACTCCACCTACACTAAAAAAAGATGAGCCCATCAGTAACTATGGCTTTTTGAAGATTAAATGAAAAACCTCATAGAAATAGACACCAAATTACCCCGTAGACTCCCAGGACTCCCTGATCCATATGGGAAAGCCCAATATGACTTGATGGCTTCAGCTCATTTCAATGCTAGACTCTCACAATATTTATCAAACTCCGTGAACCTTTCCATCAATCAGTCTCCTCATTGCTCATTTTCTTTACATGACCACAGTACTCGGTAGCTGTCAGTAAACACCAAGGACCTTCAACCAAAAAAATGAGGGCATAAAACTTTGATGTTTTACCTAGGTCTCATGTAGTTATCTACTTCTTTGGGAGGACATTATTTTTCTCTCTTCAGCCTTTTACTACATAATCATTGAAAGCCCATGTAAATTAGAACATGGACACTTTTAACATCATCTGGCTATCACAGGACTCAGATCTATTCTAGCCTGAAGGAGCCAGAAATCTGAATAAAATGTTTCTCCTACAGGTTTTCATTCACTGGGGAGCAGACAGCATACAACATTGATTTCTGGGAGGAGGAAATTTAATTTGAGAAGTCATTCATTTACTTTGTGCACTTTAAATGAAAAATTTCCTGGATAATAATAACTTAAACATTGCAAAAGAAAGAACCAAAGAACCTGCCAACATAGTAACAGAAATAACTAAAATGACACATAACACAAAGACTAAAATATTAGGAAAAGTATCTGTGAGTTAATATCAAGCAACGATCTAATGTGCAAAATTGGAGCTCTGGGGAAGGAGGAATAAGAGCAAGGAAACCAGAAAAAAAAATTGAAGAAATAATGGCCAAAAGTTGAAATTTGATGAAAACATCAATCCAGTGACAAAATAATCTCTACATATCTCAAGAGCAAACGAAGAAGAAAAAGAAGAGGAGGAAAGGTGGGAGAGAAAGAGGAGAGGAGAAGGAAGAGAAAAGAATACCAAGACACATTGTAGTCAAAATGTTTAAAACAAAGATGAAGAGAAAGATCTGAAAAGCAGCTGGAGGTAAAACCATATTACATACTAAAGGGTGAAAACTGAGACTCTATCATCAGAAACTATGCAAATCAGAAGACTAAGGAGTGACATTGATAAAAACCTGAAAGAAAAGCTGCCAGGAAAACATTCTGTATTCAACAAACGGATCTTCAGACAAAGAAGGAAAAATCCAGTTGAGAGAACTGAGCAGCAGACAGGCATTGTGGAAAATGCTAAAGGAAGTTTTTCGGGTTTCCTTTTTTAGTCAGAAGAAAAATGATACTGGATGGAAATTTGATACTACACAAAAGAATGAATAAAAGTGGAGATGTTAAATGTGTGGGTAGATGGGAAAACATTTTCGCTCGCTGTTCCAATAGCTTTTTGAATAACTGAAAAATAACAGAACATTTGAAGCAAAGTACTAACAATACATCTGGGACTTATAGCATAGGCAGAATTAAAATGTATGCCAATAATAGCACAAAGGCAAGAAAAGGGAAATGAAAACATACCGTTGTAAGATTCCGAAACTGATGAAAAACCTGTAAAATGTTATTTGAAGTTAGAATGTGATAAATTGAAGATGTATTTTGTAAACCCTATAGCTACCACTAAGACTAAACACAAAGTTCAAGCTAATAATCCAGTAAAGAGGATAAAGTGATTAGCATATGAACATGGTAGGAGTCATTAATATGTAGGATCCATACATCAAAGTGAGACAGGCAAAAACCTGTAACACCTACCCTACTTTGTTTCCCCAGCAAACATCAGTCTCTGTTAATTCATCATCTGTCCTCTGATGCATTCTTCCCCAGGTAATTTCCCTGGGTCCCCTGGCACCTGGGGTACAGCTCTAGCTTAGCGCTTATCACACAGAAGGACTTGCCTTTTTATCTTCTCCTACACCAGCAGTTCTACAACCTAGGCACTCATCAGAATCCTCCGGAGTGCTTGTTAAATTGTGGATTATTGCCACTACCTCTCCACCCCCAGAGTTTCTGTTTCAGTAGAAATCAGAAAGGTTGGGCTCAACCATTTGTATTTCCAACAAGTTTACATAGTAATGCTGTTGCTACTGCTCCAGGAACTACATTTTAAGAACCGTTGGTCAAACAATGAATTCTTAAAGGACATAACCAATGAGATAAGCAATACATAAAAAAAAACATCCAAGTGTTTATTTTCTACTCAACACATTTCTGACATTAGATATTTAAAGCTTCTCCCCACACACCAAGCAATCCATTCTGCAGAGGCAAGAGTTGGGTGTCTTCCTGTTAATTGAATAATGTAAATCTACGTGGGATTAGACGCAGACCCCAGTGTTAAGGGCCCAGACCCACAAGATGAGTCCCTTTTCAGATGACAATCACAGAGGACAGTCACAAGTCCAGGATTGTGCTTATACCCATCCGACTCTCATAATGAGATTCCCTCCTAGGACTGATCCTCCACAAACAGCTCACAGATTTCAAAGGAGTGCTTTATTTACATGTACCAATTTATTATCAATATATTCCAGGGCTGGGGAGTTAGCTCAGTGGTTCCAGCACCTGCCTTACAAGCACAAGGGCCCGGGTTCGATCCCCAGTAACCACATACAATACTGGGTGTGTAGACTCATGCCCAGCAGCAATCAGTACCACATACCACAGTGCCAAGCGTGGTGGCTCATGCCTGTAATCCCAGCACTTGGGAGGCAGAGGCAGGAGGATTTCTGTGATGTGAATTTGAGGCTGAGCTCAGGGCCAGCCTGAACTACAAAAGCGAGACCCTGTCTCAAAATATATATGTATGTATGTATGTATGTATGTATGTATGTATATATTCCAAAGGATACAGACAGGAGGCAGACAGAAGAGATACATTAGGCAAGGCGTGTGGAGAGAGACATGGATTTGCTGTGCCCTTTGTGTAGTACCAACCACCAAGAAACTTGACACGGGCAGCTTTCTGAAAGCTCCGTGAATCCTGTCCATCTGAACTTGTTTGGAGAATTCAGGAGCTAAGTGTGATCAACTGTACCATTGACCACTCATAGTCAACTCAGCCTCTAGCTTCTCTCCCATTCCTGGACGTTGTGGGTAGGTCTGAAAGTCTCAGCCCTTTAAAAACAAGACTGGCTTCTCTGACAACCAGCCTCTATCATGAATCAATAGAGAAGCCTCCTGATACACCATCAATTATCTCATTAGCATGTAAAAAGATTCATCACTTTAAAGACTCTGAAAGTTCTAGGAGCTGTATGAAGATGAAAGATCATAAAACACATATTATAAATCACATCAACAAATGTGATATAAATCTTCCTATCCCTCAGAGTAGATGCCCTCTATAGAGTAAATTAATGAATCCATGTTTTAGATGCAGTCTACCATAACCCCTTCTAGAAATCAGTCACTCTTTTACCAATGTCATCCTGAAGCAGGCAATCTTCAGGAAAAGCTATCAAAAGATATTTAACTATTTCCATTCATTCCTTGTTGTCTTTCTCTCTCATAAAATAACTTCGAGGGCATTTTAAAAGTTAAAGTGCACATAAAGCAGCACATGTTAAAATGAAACAATAAAAACAATTTAAAGAAAGATACTAGTAGAATGTTAAGGTAATACATTTCTGAAGTTTAAAAAAAGTATGTATTTCAGATCTTAGAGCAAAACAATTAATATCTTGAATAAAGAAGGTGAGCCTTGGGCTGGGGAGTTAGCTCAGTGGTTCCGGCACCTGTCTTGCAAGCGCAAGGACCCGGGTTTGATCCCCAGTTAATCACATACCACACTGCAAGGGGAGACTCATGCCCAGCAGCAACCAGTACCACATACCACAGTGCCGGGCGTGGTGGCTCACGCCTGTAATCCCAGCACTTGGGAGGCAGAGGCAGGAGGATTGCAGTGATGTGAGTTGGAGGCTGAGCTCAGGGCCAGCCTGAACCAAAAAAAAAAAAGGAAGGTGAGCCTTGCCCCACATGAAAAGGGTCTGGATTCAATCTTAGCATGATTTTTAAAAATGAAAAAAATAAAGAAGATTGGCAAAACATGAATGAAAGAGAAGGCCAAATAGAGCTTTTAAATTATATTTCAACTCCTGCTTTTTGTAAAATAATTTTCCTGTTTCAATACAAATTTCTTCACAGTGTTGGGGACAGAGGCATCATCCTTGCCCCCTCCTTGACCGAGACCTCCACGTTTATCCCATTGTTGGTAAGAGTGAAGCCCCACTCCTACTCTCTGTTTTTACCTTTTCCCAACAAGGACAACTTCCACAAACCTACAGGAAGTATAGTTGCCCTCCGTCTCTGTGATTTCCACATCTTTGGATTTAACCATATAGAAAATATTAGGATCAAATGCACTTATATTAAACATCTACAGATTTTTCCTTTTTATCATTCCCTAAATAATACAGTAGACAGCTACTTAATTAGGGTTTATACTGTGTTGTGTTAAAATTATCTAGGGATAATTTAAAGTATATAAGAAGATGAGCCTAAGTTCTACAAAAATACTATTTTATTTTGTACTAGAGACGTGGGCATCTGAGGGTGCCTGGGAGCAGAAGTCCCAAAACCAGGACGACTGTGACTCTGAGTGCATCACACCTGCTGCCTTATGGAAAGACCAATGTCAGAAGGGGATTTCTAATGAATGGAGAAAAGCACCCTAATTCTAACCAGTGCCATTGCGCCACGACACAAGGAGACTCAGATCAGACAAAGGATAGACGGAGCCTGTTAATGGGGCATAGAAGGTTGGTAAGCAAGAAGAAGGCTGTGTGTCTCCCACCACGTGGAGTCCCCTGACTGCCTACTGAGAGGGCACTACGGCCCTCCGGGCTGAGTTCTCCAGTGCACTAGCATTTGGCAGGTGTATTCATCCTGGAAATTATAAATGCGTTATTTTGATCTCTGTGTTCTAGAACAGCCTTCAAAGGGATTACTGCATCCACCCTAAAGTTGACTTCCTCTCTGACTGCAAGTTAATGAACCCTGCAAACTTCCCACAGGACAAGACAAAATGTAGGAAGCACTTCACATATACTCGCACTGGCAGGTAAAGTACAGGTCTTGCTCCTGTCCGGTGCCCAAGCTGCTGATGTTTCATCCCTGATGGTCCTGGGCCCTGGGCAGGTCTTACTCACGCAGGGGCAGGGAGCATTCTGGTCAGCCTCTGCAAATGTAGGGAGATGCCAAAGAGAAAAATGCATTCAAGTCTCTTTTGATTGAATTTCTAAGGAAGAAAATGTGAGCCTGTTCATGCACTATCACACCTGTCTCTGACTTTTCAAACATTCTGCGTATTTGTCAAGATGCTCTAGAGAAACACAACCAATAGAGCACCTATGTACATACTCACTGGAAGTGGTTCCTACAATTATGGAGGCTGAGGTACTATATGGGCCAGCTGGAGACCCAGGAGACCACGTGTGTAGCCCCACTTCAACTCCAAAAGCTCAGAACTAGGAAAGTCAATGATATAAACTCTAGTCTGAAAACTAACAAGCTTGAAAACTAAGAAGAGCTGATGTTTCTGCGCAAGCATAAAAGCCAGAAAAGACTTATGTATCAGCTCAAGCAGTCAGGTAGGAAGATTTCCCTCTTACTCAACTTTTTTGTCCTATTCAGGCCTTGAACATATTAGGTGATAACACTGGAAAGGAACATTTTTTGTGCCCATTTATACTGACATGAGTGTTAATCTCACCCAGAAATTCCTTCACCAGTGCATCCAGAGTAATGTTTGATCAACTGGCCAGGCACCCTACAGCCAGTCAAGTGACACGCAGAATTAATCACCGTACTTCCTAAGAAGGTGTTATGATTTATACCGAGAGCCTCATGTGCTCTTGACAGGGCTTTGGAAAGATGACTGGATTCCAGTCAGAAGAGATGAATTATAGGGGCTTACCTTCCCTTCCCAGTTTCTTCCTTCATGCTTTCCGCTTCCTGGTTGCCATGGATGACCAGCCGTTTCCACACAGGCCCTTCCACTGTGCCTCCTGCCTGGGGTCAGTGGGCACTGGGCCAAACATGTGAGGTGAAATAGACTCTCCTCCTTGAAGTTGGAGACATTATATACTGTATTCCAGTGACCAAAAAGTGACTAAGATGAAAGTGAAATCTTGTATTAAACCCTTTTATGCTTAATATAGCTGGCATACTTTCTCTTTTCTGACTGTGATTTAATTGACACAGTATGGGACATGAAATCACTACAGAGAGGTTGTTGGCTATTGGTTCCTTAGTTGTGGTTGGGGGTGGGCCACTGAGGGTGAGACCTGGAAGGGTATGTCCCGCCTCTTACCTTCTCTCTGCTTCCTGGCAGCCATAGGGTAAGCAGGTTTCTCCCCTTTGTCCTTCTACCATGCCATTTAGGTTTTGGAGCCAAACAGCCATGAATTGATCTTTTGAAAACTACTAACTACAATAAACCTCTCCACCTGTAAGCTGTGGGTATTGGGTACTGTGTGCGGTGACTGGAAACTAAGAGTTTTAGAACACTTATTATAAGGCAAGTATCACTCTTGTTCTCTTGTTTACAAGTCAGCCTTTCCTAAGGGTCAGAATAGTAAAGAACCCTTGAATAGCCTCAAAGTTCAGCAGTGGAGCCAGAAGGGCTCATCCCTGAGGGCTGCTGAGGGCTCTAGGTGCTCTATGACCACAGCAATCCCATTACTTTGGGTTTTATTTCTAACAGTGCTGTATTTCTTGATCTAGAAATACTGCTTGTCTATTTTTGGGTCTATATTTGCAAGTTTGACAGTTGTCAAAATAAAGAAAAAACCCACATAGAGAAGTATATTTTTGAAAGGAGAAAAAGCAGCTAATAACAGAAAAGTCAGAACCAATTTGGACAATTTCCAATGCTGGCCCCACTATGGTATTAAACTCCACAACTTTTCTCTTAATAGTCATGTGCTGGGGCAGAAGAAGTCCTGCTACCCTTTCTTAAGCTTTTACAGTTGGCACTTAATAATATGTCACAGTTTAAGAAAAAGGCTGTCACCAATTTGAACTCATGAAATTAGTAGGTAGTAAACTTTTTTAAAAAAAAACTAGAATTTTTGCTTATTGCCTTGTATTCATGACTGAAAGGATATATTTTAGGTAGAATTAAGAAGGTATGAAAGTTATAAATTTTCCATTTCTTATAAAAGATATGCTGCACATTGACATTCCTATCTGAGCTCTGTTAAGAAAATGAACATTGTGCCTCCACCTTCTCCAACGAAAGGCGATATATTTACTCCTAGAAGCTAGTTCTGCCTCCCAATGGGGCAACTCTAAGTTCAGCCTGAGACATCCCCCTGCTGACTGATGAAGTTCTGCAGGAGACCTGCTTTGTGTCAGACCAGTTAAATGTTTCCTGACATAATCAATTTTCCTTGTCAGTTTCTCTACGCTCTCTGGCTACTATCATTTTACATAATAATCAGGCAGGCAATTTGATCATTCATCAGCTGCTCCCTACACAATAACTTATTTCAAAGTGTGTGATACAGGCAGGCCGTCTTGGATAACCCTGCTCCGTGTCTCACTTAAGCTCACCATTCTGGGATGTATGTGTTGCTGCCTGATCAATCCACCTGCAGTGACACTCCTGGAAGCACAGGAAGTGAGACTGGATTGGGAGAGGCACTGCAGCATAGATGACCCTGATCTTTTCTTCGGTAAATAAGCAGATGCTATGGTTTGAATAGGTTCCACAATGTTTATGTGTTAGAAACTTAATTCCCAGATTCCTGTGTTCATGATACTGAGTGGAAGGGCTTCTGGCAGAGGAATAGTTAGGATTAGATGAGATTATAGGCACAGATGGTTCCATGAGGACATTGATGGTTTTATAAGAACAGGTGCCCCCTAGCATGTCACTGTAAAGGGAGGAGGCTCTCAGCAACTGCCAGCACCATTTTCATGTGCTTCCTGATCTCCAGAACCACAAGCCAATCAACCTCTGATCTTTATAAATCACTTGGTATCTGGTATTTTGCTATAGCAACAGAAAACATAGTAAGAGAGGTGAGTTAATCATCTTATTAATAGCTGATTTGGGGTGAAGATCTATTATCTTCTAGACTATTCTTAAATAATTTGTTTTATTATGTGAACCCTCTGATGGTAAATATCTTACATCAAAAAAATTTGAGGCTTAATGAGGTGGCTTACCCACTCATCATTGTGTGGGACTCCCAAGTACATGCCCACATCTCTACCTAGGCAGCTTCCTGACTGCCCAGATCACAGATGTGGCCTCCCTGCTCACATCCTGGCTCCTTGCTCCTCCTAACTCCAACCTATACAGATGATCTGGCTCTGATTCTCCCTCTAAGATCTATCATGTTTTTCATCCTAGTTCCATTGGGAGATTCCAGAGGAAAGATATTTGTGCCCCAGAACTCTGGGTGCCTGTTGGTTGGGAGATACTCAAGACCATCAGGTACGTATGTTCCTGTGACTGACCTCATGCCAGTATGCACTTCAGGGATGAACTTTAACCTTTACATTCTTTTACTCTGTATTTCACAAGTTACTCTGCTGCTTCTCAAAGCTTTGGATTCTCTTTCTGGAGAAGACCTTGAAAAGCTCTCATGATCAGGCACGTCAGCCTTTTGCACCTGGAGATTCAATATCTGAAGCCTCAGAAGAGACCCAGAGAAGTGAATCCACACTCAGTTTGGTCCCGGTGCTTTCTTATCTAACAATTCTTAACCATCAAAAAGCAATTGCTGATGAAGAGTGCACACCTTTGTCAGTTCTTCCTCTTGCTCAGCCTCCTGAATACACCCACTGAAAGATAACCTACAGGTGGTGGTCCTTTCGCTTTCCTCGAGGGTTACTTAGAATGCAGTCAGGGTCCTGGGATCACACTGCATATTAATTATACTTTCATCACGGGGATGAAGTGCCTGACCTAAATATCTTAAAGGAGGAGAGTTTATTTTTGCTCACAGTGTCGAAGCTTGGGGTCCATGGCTGGCTGGCTTCAAGGCACAGACACCATGGTAGAAGCGTGTGGCAGAGAAAGCTGCTCATCTTGTGGGAGCCTCTGCAATTCTCACCTCTGAGCACATGACAGTAGGGAAGATTTGAATCTAAAACATAACACATCAGCAGGGAGTCATCACAGTTTTCTAGCAGAGGTTGCCTATGAGGACAGGGGGGGCAAAGACACATAACAATTGACTAAACATATATACATATTGATTAAACAATAACAAAATAGCCTCCAAAGAGTCAGATTCTCCATTTCCTGACTTTGTGAATCATAGCTGCCTTCCATCACTACTGCAAAATTCATTGTCGTGCCCCAAAGAAAGACACCTTCAATCGAGCCTGTCAGGACAGCAAAGTGACCCACTGGAAAGGGGCTTCCTTTGCCCCCACCAAGCTCCTGCCCATCCACAGCTGTGCAGCCTGTTCAATGTCAGAAAAAGAAGGAAAGAGAGGAGAGTGATCAGAGTTCAATAGGCCTTCAGACTTGGGCTCCTTACCGCATGAGCTTCTTTTCTTATTTTTTCTTTCCCTTCTTTCCTTGCCCCATCCCCATTCCCTACCTTCTCTTCCCCTTTGAACCTTTTCTTCCTATTTCACAATATCTATTATACCTCTCAGCCTTCATTTACATCCCCACCAACTGTGGAGAAGGGTTCCTTTCTCCCCACAGTCCCTCCAGCATCTTTTATTGGTTGATTTCTATATAGCAGCCATTTTTCATGGAGTGAAGTGGAAATTCAGCGTTGCTTCCACTTACATCTCTCAAATGACCAGTGATGTGGAGCATTTTTTCATATGTTTGTTTGCCAGTTCTACTTTTTCACCTGAAAAATATCTGTTTATTTCAGATACCCATTTTTGGGTTGAGTCCACATTCTGGTAATCTTGAAGTGATCCCTCAGCCCAGTGACACCCCCTGCCCAATAGGCACCCCCTGGGCCCTCACTCTGTGTAAGGAGCTGGACAACTGGTGGTAAACAAGGATATCCCATTGTTCCCTTGAGGAGCTGGTAGTTTTATGATTAAATGACACCATTTTTATAGAGGCCAAAGAGTCTATTATTATTTATTAACCCACACATTTGTCTTGAGCTAGACAGTACACCAAAAGCAGTAAAGCAGTGTGCTGAATGCTCAAATTACACAATAGAGTTTTCTGGGGTATGAGCTTATTGCGGTTTTGAAAACAAACCGTATGAGCTACTAGGGAGGTCAGGGTGCAGGGAACAGGCACAGGCAGGCTGACTTGCACTCACTCAGTGATTGCTTTACAGCCAAGAAAAACGTCTCTGGTGTTACGCTTCCCTGAGACACCAAGTGTCGGCGAGGTTTATGTTGCGCTGAGACTCGTGACAGTGTTTCTCTACTCGAGGCCACCAATTTACAATCACTGACTCGCAGGCACTTATATAGTATTCTCTCTTAATAGAGTTAGCTTCAATACCAGGTAGTGTTGGCAGAAGCATGGAATTTTCTAGCCAGACATTCCTGTCTCCTGTCACTCTGTGGCTAGTGGCCTTGCTCAAGAGGTCATACCTCCTGTGTCTTGTGGGCAGAAAGGAATTATTAATAATAAAAGTTTTCCAGAATTATGATGAGTACTAAACAAGGAAACAGACTTGTGAATCTACTCTGGTCCTGGCACACAACAGGATTTTTTATTGTTCCCTGGACTCGTACAAACAAATTCATCTGTTCTAGTTGGGATGCAGGGCTGAGGGACCAGAGCAAGAAATTGGACAAAGAAGGGAACAAGCTGGGAGATGGGGGCATCAGAACCTCCAAAGGAGCAGCTGGCTCAGCATCAGGAACAGCAGAGTCACACACCTGACTCCCAGGTACTGACTGCACACACTCATTTCTCTGTATCATCTATCTGAGATCTGAACACTTGGGCTTCTTTGAGGGCCTCCTAATTTGTCTCCCTGCTTCCTTCGCTTCCATGCATCTGCTCTTCATTTAGTATTTGAGAAAAGATCCTTAGGGAGGAAAATCCAGTCACAGCTACTAGGGCTCAAGCCCCAACGCAGCTGTTAGCTGTCATTAGTGTGGAGTTACATCTTCTCTTTGGTTCATGATACCAACAGGTTTGGGTCCTTTTTCCCTTTTAGAGGACCACTTTGATGCAACCTGCTGAATAAACTGGGTTCCTCCACTGTCCCAGGCTACCCGTGATCTCTGGCCCTTTGCAGAGTCTGTTTCTTATGCTTAGAACACTCGTGGGTCTTGCCTTCTTGTCTGCTGTTTTTATTCATCTTTCATATTCCTGATTATTTGTGTTTCTTCCTTCAGGAGGCCTTCCTTGACTCTCTGCCAGGTCCAAGCCCCAGTTGATGATCCCCTAGTCCCTGAATTGCTCAAAGTGCCTCCTACAGCAGCTGGTGCACTGTGGCATTCCATAAATGTTTGCACAGTGAATGGGGGGTGCAGGGACTGCAGGCTGTTAATCGGCAGACAGTCATTTATCCGGGCAACTTTCACTTAGCATTTTGCTACCCGTATCAGTTAGTTCCTTCAGAAAACAGATAACCAAGAGTGGTCTAGGCAGAGAGTGTAATGAAGGGAAGGCTTTTATTTCTTTTTTTTAGACCCAGGGCCTTTGTACTGAGCTACATTTCCAGTCTTTTTTTTTTTTTCTTTTGAGAGAGGGTCTTGTTAAATCACTAATTTGCCCAAGATAAGCTTGAATTTGTGATCCTTTTTCCTCCACCTCCTGAACACCTGGGATTACAGGCATGCACAACTGTGCCCTGAATCTAGTTTAACAAAGGCATTGGCAGAGTAAAAAAAAAAAAAAACCAAACAAACAAATCCAGCAGAGGGAGGGGAAAAACTCTCACCACTTTCCTTGGCCTAATAGGACAAGAGAAGTAAGTTTCAGAGCCCAGAGCAGTGCTGAGGGGTGGGAGCAGTGCTTAGGTACAAGAAGGCAGCCACGGCCCTCGGGATCTTTCTCTCTTTCTCCTACACACCATCCTGAAGCACTGGTGCCTCCATCAGCCATGTCCCATGGTAGCAGAGGATAAGGAGTCCTGCAGAAGCAGTAGGAGTCCGTGGGCTGCAGCAGAGGGAAGATGGGATGCAGACCCATGGGAACAGACAGAAAATCCAGCACACCTGGCCTATGCACCCATAAGTGCTGGTGCAAACACCTCTGTCCCTTGGCATTGAGCATGGTGATTTACTGATTGAAGAGAGACTAGGGAGAAATGATTTTTTTAAAAAAAGGAATGAAACTATTTTTAACTTAGCTTTATTTGTTTTTAGTGTTTCTTTTTGTAATTTAATAGAAGTAGCTTTTAAACATCCATTTATCCTTTAAAACCTTTGAAGTTTTCCTGAATCTGAACAGAACTGAGCTTTCAGTCTGCAGATGCATTTTCTCACTGCTAAGTAGGCCAAGGTCAGAGCAAGGGCTGATCCCGGGGCCCAGCGGGCATCCGGACCAAGGCACAGGAACCTAAGTGGTGGCTCTTCTGTCAGTCAGTCCTGGAAAAGAGACGTCGGCCCAGAGCCAGCTCACAATCTGAGGATGACTGTGCTGCCATTACAAGGTGTCAACGGGGAGTCGGGACTGTTCATCCTGGAATAGATATGTGTTTTTTAGCTTGGGAATCCAGAAATAGCTTCCAGTCTGCTGAACCCTGTGTGCTGTAATGATTCAGAAGCCAGACGACGTGCAAAGGCCCCTTGTGTGTACCCAGCGCTTGCCACACATCTGCTCTTGTGTGCACTTGGGAGCTGAGTGTGTTAGTTCTAAGTGCTAACAAGTTAGGTTGCATTAAATCAGAGAGAACTCTGACAGCAAAACCAAACCAGAGCGGCCTTCACTGAACGGCTGCGTCTCCCACCTGCTTCAGCCTCCACCCGAAGCCAAGCTTGTCTCCTCCAGGGAACTGGCTGAAATGTGTGTAGCTGCAGGTCTGACCCAGAGCGCAGCTGTTTTCCCCTCCCTCAGAGGGGCAGTGCACATAACGGTGTGCTGGGCTGGGATGTTTGTGCCCCCAATTCACACACTGAAGTCCTGGTCTCCAGTGTGATGTTATGAGGAGCAGCCTTTGCAAGGTGGTTAGTTTCTTTATAAGAAGAGATACACAAAAGATGACCAGTCTGTTCTGTGAGGACACACCAAGAACTCAGCCCTCTGCAAAGCAGGAAGCCAGTCCTCAGCACTGCAGCCCTGGACTTGCATCCACCAGAACAAGAAAAATAAATACTGTTTAAGCCTCCAATCCGGTGGCATCTTATTAGAGCCTCCAAAGTGGATGGGAGAGTGGGTGTGGGGTTTGTATGGTGGGGATTAATTAACAGAGGTCTGCACCATTTTAAAGCATATTTTTTTAAGACTCCTTCAGTGAGTCGGCTTCTGCCTCTGATATGTTTCCCTAGTACTCCAAGGAGCTTGGTTCTCCAGGGGAATTGGCCCAGGTATATGCAAACACTAGGTTTCCTCTTCCATTTTGGATTTTTGTTTGAAGCTGAGTTTGTGGAACTTCAACTATGCATAAGAAATTTGGGGAGCAAATCTTTGGAAGAAAACAGAGAAAATGAGTTTCCTGCTGGAAACTAAATGAGAGAGTCTCCAAGAACCCACTCTAAATGGCTCTAAATGAGATGAGAGAGTGGGGAAGAGAAGCCTGGGGCATGAGGATCTGCACAGCATGACCTCCTGGGCTCCATGTGCTCAGCTTCCCTTGGAGAAAATCTCCACAAATGTGGACAGCACATAGACACAGACACCCGGAGAAGCCTGCTGCTTCAATCCCTCACAGAAGAGCCCTCCGCATCTCCTGGACTGAGGGTGTACTTCCATTTTTGTTTTTCTCTTTTCCTTGCTTGTCCAGCCCAAGTTTGCTCTGCAGAACTAGTTTTTTCTCCCTCACTTCTACTTTTAAAATAAATTTATGGCACCACTTTTGGATTATCTCATTCAATTCTTTTTTAAGGCATGAAGGACTTGGACTATCTTTAATTAGCAAACTATTTCTAAAGGAACAAGCCAATCATTAATTAGCAGCAATTAAGTTCCCCCACTCTCCCATACAGATAAGTGAACCCAGGGTGGTGTGTTGAGCTTCAATCTCAGCTCTTTTTAAATGTCTTTTAAATTTTGAGACCAGATCTCAGGAGGCTGGCCTTCACCTTGCCGCGCTCTAGCCTCATCTTGGATAGAAGCTGGGATTGCAGACATCTGCTGCTGCTCAAGGCTCCCATTGAACTATTGGCATGGAGTGAGGAATGGAGAGCCCTGAAGGGGAGGCCAAGATTATCAGCTATCAGCTCTGGAGCAAGATGCAGTGCTGCAGCCTCAGAACATCCCAGTGGATGAGTTTGGTTTTCCAGGCTGGTGAGGGAGCCCTCAACTCAGGCAGCAGCAGATACAGGTACCACAGAGTAGGGGTTTGGCCTCAGGACCTGCAGGCATGCTGTGACCACAGAGAAGGAGTCACTGGCTGTGACAACTGGAAGGGCCAGGGGTGGAGGTTTTAGAGAAGTTGATTTTGGAGTCCTGTGGACTGGACTCCAACCCCAGACCCATTGCTTAGTGATGGTGACCAGAGCGAATGCTTCATCCTCCTGGAATCTCCATGTCTTGTTCTGTGAGACAGGTGAGAGGACACTTCCTTACAAGATTTTGATGAGGACTGTAGATAACAAATATGAGAAAGTTTCTTGTGTACAGTAAGTTCTTGGCAAATGGAGGTGCTGTGGTTTCAGTGTGTCCCCCAGAAGTTCAGGGCACATGCTGGGTGGTGCCTTAGTTCCTCACCTGGGAGGTGGAGCTCAGTGGAGGTGTTTGCATCATCAGCCCTCGTGGATGGATTTATCACATCTTCCTCACAGGAATGCCTTAGCTGCAGAGGAATCTGTCCCCTTTTTCTCCACACAGGAACCAGAACGCTTCTCTCCTTTTCTCTCACAGAACACCATGAGAACTACATGAAAGCTAGAGCTGTACCTGCAGATCTTGGGCTTCCAGGGTCTGGAACTGTGAGCCAAGTAAACCTCTTCTTTACAAATGACACAGTCTTTGGTGTTCTAACAGTGGAAAGTGGATCAAGACAAGTAGTGCTGCCATTATTAATTGTTGGCATCAGTGAGTGGGAGACAGTAGACTTTCTAGAATCCATGAGTGTTTTCTCATAGAAGAGGGAAGTTGTAAGTGCTGTCAGCTGTGAAGCTGACAGCATTATTATTACGAACATCACTATATCTGGGGCTGTGAATATCAACATGAGATACTCGGGCCCTCTGCTGAGTAGGTGACACATGAGGCTTCCTGAGGTAAGCAAATAAACTCAGATCTGACTTGTCCCAGGATTGAACAGTGCCTGGAGAGATGGAAGGAGGGAGGCCATAAATAGCTAAGCAAAGAAATAAGCAAGATACCCAGGTAAGGACGACATTACTAACAGTGAGCCTGGCTGGCCAGGAGACACAAAGTCAGAGTTAATATAATTTCCTTCCCCAAGCTCAAAAGTGTTTGTGACTATCTCTCCCACTCCCACCAAAAACATCTCACACTCCTCAGGACTGCCATTTCTGACCCAAGACATTTGGAGTCAGCCTTCACAGGACTTCCATTCCAGCAGTTTCGGGCCAGACTGCAGCCCATTTGACAAAGCTCTGATACAAAGGCAGGGGGTTCTCAGAGAGCCTCCCAGAAACAATACTGTGTTGAGAGCTGGCCAAGCATGGCCAGAGCGTGCCTGTCTGCCTACTACCGCTGCAGGGAGCCTTAGGTTAGACTTTTGCAAGGATACAGTGATTTCCCAATTGGGAACCTCCCTGTCTAGCCCATGAGAGGGAGTATGTTTGTCCCAGGTCTCCCTCCCACAGGCCAATACAACCGTACTCTCAAGCCTGGTACAGTCTTGTGCCAGACTGTGCTTCAGAGAGCCCTGCGTGGCATAGACAGATGAAACAAAAATGAATAAACTCAGTCAGGTGTGGGTAGCGCACCTGTAATCCCACCACTGGGAGACTGAGGCAGGAATGTTGTAAGTTCAAGCCCACTCTGGGAAAAACCTTGACTCAAACTGAGAACTTTAAAAAGACTGGGGGGCTAACTCAGTGTGCAAGCCCTGAGCTCAATCCCCAGTTCCCTTGCCTCCAAATAAACAAACACACTAAACAGCACACTGATCCTAAACTTTTACATCGAGACATTTGTTCACTATCTTGTCCCATGTCTAGAGATAAAAACCAGTTAAGTGCCACTGTTGTAGGGGTTGGTGAATGCCACTTTTACATAGTACTGACAGGATTTGAGCTGTAGACTCTTAGATAAAACACAAATTAATTAGCTCATCTCATTCTCCCTCTTGGCAAAAGTACAGAGGATTCTTGCAGAGCAAATCTCTTCTCCCAGGGGAGCTGACACCTGTCCTTTGTTCTCATTTTCCTTCCCCAGCACCCACCGGCTGCTCTCACAGGAGACCAACAGGCTTCGCACTGCTGGGCTGGCTCTGTGCTCACTAATGTATACGTGTATAGGCTGGAACATGGCCCGTGCAACCGAGCTGAGCCAAGCCCACCTTAGGCAATGGGGTGGATGTTGAATGCCAGAATTATAACTGGTTTTGTTTCTATAAAAGTATTTAATGAGATGTAATCATTCCTTCAAAATGTAAATGTATTATGCAACTTTAAATAATTTGACTTGCTTTTGATATTCACGAATTGTAACCTATTTGCTTTTTAAATTTTCATTGACAACTTGTATATTTTAGGGAAAAGTAATATTTTGATATTTCATTTTAATGAGTGCATTTAATATTTCTAATGAAAATGTACTCAAAGGTTGTAAACTCCGAATACTATTGTACACATGCTTCTCAGCTTTTGAATCACTGATCTTGAGTGAAGTTGAGGTTGTGATAGGCACAAGGTGAACAAATACACAGCTCAAAAATGAGAACCACAGGGAAAAATACAAGCAGAAAACTGTCAAGGAGCCAGTCTACTCAAAATTTGAAAAACTTGAAATAATGGAATTTAACACATCTCTGACTAGCATGGTCCATTTAAAATTTACAGACAGAACATAACTAATTATTTATGCAAGAGCTAATTACTAATAAGCAAGACAACTATCATAATGAAATCAATGATTTAAACATGTCAAATAAGACACCTAGGACTGAACAGTTTTTACTCGAGGAAGATTTAATTGCTAATCAAAACTGGATTATGGCAGTAGGCTTTTGTCCCTGTTCCCCTTAGGGCCCCAGAAATGTCAGGGCTAGTCTTGGGCCTTCCAGACTCCTGTGAGCAAAATGCTTTGTGGGAGGCAGGCAGGCACGGATTCCTGAGGCTTGGACTCTACTACCAGTTCCCAAGGCCACAGCTCACGGGCTCAGATCCTCTGTCTTGGAAAATTTCAATCCAAGGTGTAGAGACGGAGGCAGTGAGCTAAGAGTGTAACCTGGCAAAGAACAAGGCACTATACATAATCTCAAAGCTTCTACCATAATGTCCTACATGAAGTAGGTTTTAACAATGCTTTTAAAATTGAATGGACTGTGATCAATGAGTTTGCAGTCCTGTGAGCAAAGGAGTCTCCTACTGAGCACCAGGGTGAAGCCAGTGCTGAAAAGCACCGGAAGTGAAGACAGACTCCCAGCCCCTGGAGCTTTAAGTCCAGGGAAGACAGCAGAGATACACACAGGCATCATGCTTGTCACAAGATTCATTTCACAGGGTGAGTTGTGGGAAGGAAGGACGAGGCTCCAAGTCCTGCTATGCTGGGCACCTGTAACTCAAAGCATCCTCTCCCTGCCTGTTTCTGAGGGCCAGTTCCAGTCCCACAGCTTTCCTCCCTTGCTCTCTCTCTTCCTCTCTCCTTTCGTGCTGTAAGTAGTTTGCTGTGGGATAAAATACTTGAGTCTTATTAGAATAAGAAATATTCAGATGAATAGAAACTCAGAAAAGGGAGGCTGTGTCACTGAAACTTATATTTTTAATCATGATGAATGTCCTCATTTTCAGAAAACAAGATTGTGCTAGAGAAATGAGAAATGGCAGCTTGAGGCATCTGGGGTGTAAATGTAGTTTACTGGAAGTGTAGTTGGTGTTGATAAAAAAAGGGGGGGCTGCGAGAAGCCAAGAATTAAAGAGAGAGAAGTGAATCTATAGCTGCAGATGGGTGGAAGTTTCAGTGATTCCTATAGAAATAGACCCTTTAAAATTAGCTTGGCATAAAAATGAGGAGGGATAAGGGGTTGATTTACTATCTATATTCCCCACCACTAGAGTCAATTTCTGTTTTGAGAAATCTATCCAGTTTCTCCAAAACTTCAATTACAGCTCTCTGTCTCAGTAACTATGGTTAGTGACTTTTCTGGGTGGTCACATAAGCTACAGGCCCAGCCACCACTCTTGACCTTTTCTACCAGTCGAGGCTCTGATCTCTCACATGGTGTTTGTGCCTCTGCAAGCAAAACTGTCGGTTTCCTCCTTCAGGCTGTTTTGTCACATTCCTATACAAATCCAGAATCACTTGACTCTTTTTATTCTATTGCTCTTTTTTCCACTTGAGACTTACTGTTAAGACAGCACCAGGAAAGGCAGAATGAAGTCTTGATAATTAAGAAATAAGTATGTATTCTAATATAGTTAAAAGTGTGACCTGAACCAATGAGTCACCACCAAGAAGGCTGACAGCTTTTGGGTAAGCATGGTAGCTTGTTTATAGAGTAATATCACAAACATAAATTTGTTTCAAGACATCAGAGATGCAGGAAATGGTATGTTTCTTCATTTTTCTCAGCCATTTCAAACTTGGCCCAGCCCCACCACAACTGGGGAGGTGGCAAATTAATACTCCATTACTTTGAGAATGACCTTCACTTTGGAAACAGGAGACTTTGGAGCATGCTCTGTAGTTTTGCTTTATTTTGTTTTGTTAGTTTTTCAGAGACAGGATCTCACTTTGTAGTTCTTACCCTAGTTCTATACAGCCTGGAAGAGTTCTGGGGCATGGATATGCCTTTGGAGGATGCAGTGTGGCTTATTTTAAGACATTTGAAAGAATTTACTCCTCTATCTTCCCTAAATCTTCAGCAAACTTTGTCCACTCATTTTGCTGTGTATATGAATTGGATTGACTAAGAGAAGCTCACAGAAATGGTGGTGAGTCTGCTCAGGTGGCCTGGATGGAAAAGCTAATTCTGTGCCTCGGGACAGAAAGGATGAACTGATAAGCAGCTGCATACACGTAACACCCAGCCTCGAGGGAGTGCCCAAGAGCAGCGTCTATCGCATTACTACTCTAAGAGTCATGGAATCTGCCTCCTATTCTCCACACACTGCTGCCTGAGTTCCTGGTCCTCCCCACACTGTACTGCCAGGAGCTGACCTAGGGGGTGTGCTCTTTCCCCCCAACACTTCCCACAGTGGGTGTGCTTACTGCCCTCCCAACCACAGTATGCTTGATGTCCCTTATTCTGCTTCAGGCAAAACACAAGCAAGAACACAGCTAGCTTCCAGATCTTATCAGAGGTCTGAGCGCAGTCGCTGCAGGGGGACTGCTGTCCACCACTGCCATGAAAGTCAGTCTCCTACCTAGTTGTGCTCCTTCATCACGCTATCTCCTCTAGTCAAACTGTCCTGAGCTCCCAAGAACCCATCACTCTATTAGGAGGCCTTGCTTCTGTGCTGTATGATGTATATAGTACTTTTAAATTTTCTTTTATGCCTTTCAGTTTTTTCCCATTACAGTGAGGGAAGGACTTCCCTTTCATACTTGCATCACCCACAAGCATCAGTACCTGCTTCCTCCCAGGATACATGGTAGAGTTTTGTATATATGCAGAAACTCCCCAAAGAGCTTCAAAATGGTTTTAAAAACCTCAGTGCTCAGCCCAAGAGGACATACTATGCCCTTGAATTGTTTACACTGCTGCAAACACAAATGACCACAAGAGAGCTGACACGCCACAGAGTTGGGAGAGGGACCTGTAAGCAGAGGTTCCCATGCCCCTCACACTGATCTTTAGTGTATTATGACCAGGATGACCATAAGTTTACACCTCAAGCGAGGGTGAGCTGAGAGTGGATCAGGCCCTGGGCAGTCAAATTTGTACGACCCTTCTGAAGCCAGAAGGGTCATACAAATTTTTAATTGCTTCTACAGATTAAGAAATCAAAGCTGAACTTGGCCAAAACTACTTCCTAAAACTCAGGATAGAGGGGGTTTTTTGAATGCTATTACCAAAATGCCTTTCCACCAAAGGGTTTCTCTTCAATTTATCTCTCTGCATTGATTATCCAAACTCCATTAATTTGTTCACTTGTTCTCAGGCTTTGAAACATGAAATACCACAGGACAGTCCTTTGGGTGGCAGTGACCTTCCCTACTTTCCCTCTGTTGATGCTTGTATTTCTGAAGAATTACTATGCAATGTCCTGGTAATGGGAATCTTGAGATAAGGGAGGGCTAGTTGGAAATATCCAGGTTGAGCTCAGGTGTCTCCTAGAAGCAGGATGCTCTTCTGTGTGTGAGTGCATATGCCCTGATGCCACTAAGCTATATAACCCTGAGCAGGCTGCCTTTATGTATCCTTCAGCTGCAGTGTGAGACGTGTTAGTTTAGTTCATTGTATGTTGCTGTAATAAACTGCCTGAAGCTTAGTGATTTGTAAGGAAAGAAGTTTATTTGGCTCACAGTTCGAGGCTACATGTCCACACTGCACGGCATCAACTCTAGTGAAAGTTCCCTTGGCTGTGTCACATCATGTGGATGTGAGAACAAGCAGCAGATGGATGAGAGAACAGATCTTAAATATTGAGGAGGATGAAACTCATCTTTTCTAACAACACACTGTTGCAGATACTAATTGGGATCCCACAAGATTGACATCAATTTCTTCAAAGCAGAATCCTCCATGACCTAATTACTTCTCACAAGGCCCTACCTCTTGAAGTCCTACCACCTTTCAACATCACAACACTAAAGATCAGTATCCCAGCACATGAACTCTTGGGGCACACTCAAACCATAGCACACACATAGTCAAGATGTCTTCTATCCCAGGAAGCTTTCCTGAGCATTCAAAGACCCACTTGCAATGACTCATAGGTTTCTGTTGTTTTTTGTCATGTTTCCATATGTGATAATGTTGTTTCATGTAGATTGCTGGTTGTCTGTATTTTTGGGTTGAAGACATGTTGGTCACCAAGGCACACAGCTACAATGTTCCTGTCCAAGCTCTGAGAAAGGTGCTAAATGAAGAGAGTGGTAGTTGCTGCCCAAGAGGTTACAGTGTAATGAGAGAGAGATGAAAACTGATACATAGGAGAGGCATCAGGAAGACTCTGTTAGAAGGTAGACCAGGGAGGCAAAGTATAAACCACAGAAGGGTTAGGCTGCTCTACCCAGGTTGGAAGAGGCAGATAGGAGACAGAGGGTCAAGACTTTTCTAAGAAATACAGCGATAGAATTTTTAAAAATGGAGGTGTCCCATTAGTACATTAGGTAGCATATCACTCTCATAAAAATGAACGGATGATCAGCTTGCTTTAGTTGTAGCTTCTAGACTGGATCTCAGAGCCACTCATTCCAAAATCAAGAAAAATTTTAAGTCAGGCCTAAAAGCCAAGATCTTTGAAAGTGAGGAGTTATTATTACTCCAATTTCAAAATGATAAAAAGAGCGTGTTTCAAAATTATAATCAATTAGAACCTATAAAAAATTAAAGAGCTGACTTGGATTGAATACATAGTCAGATGGACCCAGGTACTTGTGAATGTTTTGGTTTTACATCCATGAACAATTTACTGAAGGTTTATTGCTTGTATGCTGGGGAAAAATATGTGTCTCAAGCTATCAGTGTGAAAAGTACTTCACACAGTGCCTAGCACAGAATAAACAATCCAAAAATGTACCATTGTAGTTATAATACCATTTCTATTTGTAACAGTTTGATGAGTAGTGAGATAGTTTAGATCTAGAGTGTTCTCCAAAGCCTCATCTGACCCCCAAAGCCTTTTGTAGTGTGCTTGGATCGTGTAGGCACTAACTCATTAGTGGATTAGTTCACTTGTGAATCCAAAGCTAAGTGTGTTAAGAGGTGGGGTCTGGCCACTAGGGGAGGAGCTGGTAATGGCTATCTGCTTTCTCCCTTCATTCTTTGGTTTCTGTCCACCATGACATAAGCAGCTTTTCTCCATCAGACTGCAGGAGACTGAGATTAAGGCCAATGGACTAATTTATCTGATAAAAGAAATTTCAAGTTAGCTCAATAGTCAGGCTACAATAAGAGTATTGCTCACTGCTTTTGGCAAGATCTACATTGAGAATTAGGAGCAAAATGGCAGAGCTAAGTAATTTTGAAGTTTGAAATTTTGTCAGAAAATTTGGAGCAAAGAACATAGTTGATGAAAAGATTAACATTTTGAAAGATGCCAAGTACTTTCATCACGAAAGCATCTCAGAAATCTACAAGACTTCACCCACCCATTTTAGGTTCAAATGCAACTTTGTAAAGCTTTCGTTTGATAAGAGATTCCCTGGTCTCCTTATTTGAGAAAGGCCAGCTAGGGAATTGTTTCTATCTGATTTGGTTCAGAGCATTCAGCTATCCAGACCCTTAAACTTCTCTACAATCATGACCTAAGGGAGCCTGGCTACTGGTCAAGCTAATGGCAGACTTTGGCATCATCCATGGTCTTGCATGCATGCATAGTGCAAGAATTGTGTGATCAGGGATACCTCCAACAAGATTTCAAAGGAAGACCACGGAATATAGGCCATTTTCACCTGAGAGGGCAGAATATGAAGCTGTGAGAAGGAAGCTGAAAATATATTGGAGATTCAGGAAGGTAGAGATGCCAGGAATGTGGAATGGGTGCTGAGATAGCCATAGGCATGAGTGGAGTCACCCAGGTGAGAAGCCATGAGTGCTTCCTTGGCAAAGCTGTAAAGGTGGGGCCATCCAAGATCTCTGGAGCTCACATTTTGCTACAATTTGCCTCAGGTGCTAGACATAGAACTATGAGACTTAATGTTTACTCTACTAGGTTTTAGTATTGCTTTGACACAATTCCTCCTTCCCTTTTATTTCTCCCTTTTAGAATGGGAATGTGATACCAGATACTGTGTTTCAGTGACAGGAAGTTGACTAAGGCAATGAGGAACAAATCTGGCTCACTTAGAATGTTATACCAGTTTAATCTACTTTTTAAATATCTGGCGCTATTAAATCTATAGCCTTTGTATGTCAGGGAATTAGCAGATTTTTTACGTTATCACCATTATCTTTGTGCTTGTGATGAATTCCAGATAGTGATTAATTGTCTTAGGGAAATGAGAGAATGGAGCAAATCAGAAAATGTTTGTCTCAGAAGACCTTGTCTATATTTTCAATGTGTTATTAATCAAATAATTCTGAAAAAAGGCAAAAAAAAAAAAATTCTGAGATGAGGCAAAATGCTTTGGTGGGGAATGCTTTGTTCTGACCAGAGGCTTATTTTTCTTTCAACAGTGATTTTCCCTTGGAAATTCTTTAACAGCCTTCAGCCCAATAAAATTGGTCTCAGTTGCAACTGCTCCCTGAATGACCCTGAATCTTTGTGATGGAGTATTACATTTTGAACAGTATTTTAAAACTGGAAATGAAAGTAATTTGGCTCCTCACATCAGAGACCAGCAGCAGAACTGGGATTGGAGGCTGAAAGGAGCCATAAAGTATAACATTTTACAGCACATCTTCTTGGTTCCTCTCGGGAAAACGTAGTTTCCAAGACTCATACCCAGATCCAGGGACACCATAATGACATTCTCAACTCTGATTGATGGCAGCCAGCACAGAGATAGAAGATGACCTTCTTCAAGCAACTGTGAGTAGCCTCTTTCATTAGAATGCTACCAAGATCTCAAGAAACTACTTTAAGGGTTTTAAAACCTGACACTTTTTAAATGATTGCTTTGAAAGTAAAATCAATTTTTAGTGAGTATTTGTGTTGTGCCAACCCATCAACTTGATTCTTGGTTTTAGTTTCTTCCTTGTTTAATAAGTACCGTACAGGTTAAATAAATCTAAATTACATGAAAAACACCAGTGGCTGTCAAAATATTCTAGAATTATTTTACTCTGCAGTGAAAAGATAAGTCAGAAACCTAGTTTGTATATGTTTGACTAGATATGGCTGAGACAATCCACTTATAATAGTGCGGATGCTGACTGTTCCCTGAAGGCCCATCTGTCAAAGGCTTGGTCTCCAGCATGGTGATATTGAGATCTGATGGAACCTTTCAGAGCTGGGACTCTTAAAGTGAAAGGTCGTTAGGTCACTGATGCTATGTTCTTGCAGGGAGTTATGGGATCCTGGTCTCCTTCTTTTTCTTTTGCTTCCCAGTCATGGGGCAATTGATTTTGCTTTAGCATGTGCTTTCACCAGCACGTGCTGCCTCACCACAGGCCCAAAGCAAAAGGGTCAACCAATCATGGGATGAAATCTGCAAAACTGTGAGCCAAATTAATGAACTTTTCCTTTTTAAATCCCTGAGGTATTTCAAGGATTTCTTCACAGTGTTGAAAAGCTCACCAAGGGATGATGTTAGAGGAAACAAGCTTTGAATAATATCTATAGAGTAGATCAAGTTTGTGGCGGTGTAGATAACTATATTAGTTAGATATGCTGCATAGCAAACCATGCTAAAACTCTGTGGCTTATATTTGCTCCCATGTCTGCAAGTCAGATGGACAATTGTGCTGATCTGAGCCAAGCTTTTCTGAACATGGATGGGCCCTCTCCTGCTCATGTAGTGAGCTGACAGCTGGGATGGGACAAGCCAGGTGATACGGGATGCGCTCATTCACATGACTGAGCCTGGCTCTGCGTTTGGTATTGGAATGTAACTGGGCTGTGAGTTTCATCCAGCAGGCTAGCCTGGGCTTGCTCTCTCCCTCACAGCTAGGCAAAGGTCTAAGAGAAAGACAGGGTGTGAGCAGAACCTCTAGAAGGTAAAGCTTGCATTTGGCACACTGATTCTTCCAGTGACCACAGGAGGGATACAAAGGGCATAGATTTAATGAGGGAAACGATGCAAAAGGGTCCATTTACTTTGCAAATGATGGCATCACAGGAGCAGTGATTCAATGGCAGATGTTTTGAATATTTTGTTTTATCTTGAGAACATATTTTCTAAATGGCATTCTAATGTCCTTGCATGATGAAAAAGTATTTGTCAGGACCCCACCAGTGACAGGGTGCTGACCTCCTTCACTTCCACACATGGTCTTTGATAGAACTGAATTTATAAATAAGAAATGTTACAAAAATCTGGCAATCTTAAGGTCATTTGCCGGTCATGGGGTCTTTGATTTTGCTCAAGCATATGCTCCCATGATGTTTTCCATGGCCTTGGTTCGTTCCGTTAGCCTCCAACATTAAAACCATGTAGGATTTGATTGCTTTGTGGAATCAGAGCGCATGAGTAGCTTTTATTAAATCTTCAAGCTGAATGAAGTTAGTTACTACATTTTCACAAAGAGATTTAAAAACAGAAGTCAAAAAACAAAGCTATTTGGGCATGTATACACTTGACAGATGCAGGAAATGGAGGACAGTGCTGAAGATAGATATGTCTCAGAGGAAGAGAAAGTAGAGCATGTGCATATGTACATATGTGTGTTGGAGGTGACAAGAAATAAGAGTCACCTCCAGGGTTAAGAGAAATCCCACGCAAGATTGTGAGAGGCTGCTAAAGACAGATGTGATTTGCTCTATCTTTTTATTCATTATCTTGGTCCTATCCTCAGAGGTAAAAATTTATAAATTGAAGTTACATGGGCATATGTCATAAACTAGATTTGGGGCAAGATACTAAAGTCTCTGAAATTATTTTTCTTATCTATAAAATTGAAATAATAGTGCCTACCTCAATGGGTGAGATTAAGTAACAAAATGTATATAAATCTCAGCACAGTCCCGTGCACAAAGGATATGCTCCATGAGTGGAAGGAATCAGTACATTTTAAATGTTCAAAGGATTTAATTGCACCTGTGCCCTACAGTGGGGAGTGTCAGAAGCAGTAAGGAGCAATTGTGAAAGCCTCAAAAATGCCTCCCTCCCACTTGCCCGAAAATGACCAGTTCCTCCTCCTCCTTTTCATGTGGATATGGTACCTTGCTATGACAGATGAGATGGACCCACCTTCAGTTTAGGAGATGAGCAAAGGGAAAGGAGAAGATTTTATAAAGAGCTATTTGGAAAGCTACTCCATTCTTCTCCCATTATTGGCCCCAAACTGAATCTGCAGAAAGCGTAGAAAGAAAGAACTAGATGTCACTTCTTAAAAGAGATTCCAGTTTTAGCTCCCTGGTACCACTGGGAAACTCGTAAGGGTTACAAATAGATTATCACTATAGTTATGTACAAACTCTGTTTAGGTGACAAGACCAGGCACCTCTGCTTGGCACATAGATATGTAGGACATTTGTCCTAAGGTAATATTTCCCAGGAGCTGACTCCTTGCTCATTATCTACCAGGAAGTCCCCTATCCCTTTATATCACAATGAGATCTCATGACCATCCCTGGTCAGTGTTACAACTGGAGCAACAGACATTCATTAGCACAATTCATTAGCATAAATTGGCATGAATAGAAAACTGAAGACCTGTTCCCAAACCACCTTAGCTCAGAAACTATTGGAAAAGCTCATCTGTGAGATCTGGGTGCAAAAATATATAGTTCTGTCTGTCAGTGTTGCTGGAGCAGCTCCTGGGAGTAACAAGCCCAGTACTTTCCTAGATATCTGCCAAGTCTGCCCAGTGCTACACCCTGCATTCCCATCAATTTGTTCCTGAGAACTTTGATCCCACCATTGCACTTCTGAATTGGTACTGGAGCCAATTCATATTATTTGGAAACTCATAATAGAGCTAGGTTAGCAGAGGTTCACACTCATGCCCTCTACTGGGCAGCAGCAGGGTGGACCCTAGGGTCAGAAGCCAATATTGTTGTGAGAACTGTCTTCCTCATCCTTGATAACACATACACACATGTAAATATACATTCACCCTTTCTCTCCTTCTCTCTCTCTCTCTCTCTCTCTCTCTCTCTCTCTCTCACACACACACACACACACACACACACACACTGCCCAGAACCTTCCATGTGGCCATATTGAATGACACTAAGTTTGCCAGTGAGCTGGCACAATGAGATCTGTGAGCACATGGCAGATTGGGGATTATTTTTAAACACCCTTGCTGGGAGGCAGCCGTGACCTTAAAGTAGGTTTCTCTCTTTTCCTGGCATTACAGTTTTATTATAAAAAGCATTTGTAGAAACAGAAAATTCTAAACTGCAAAACACACACATTATGCAAATGACAGATGTTGAATGTTTTCAGTCTCAGCAAAGTGAAATGAGACCAGCTGTGATATACATTCAGGACCACAAGGGGTAAGTGATTAGCCCATCTTGAGAAGGACTCTCTCTTGAAACATGCCCCATTTGAACCCAGAGTAGGAGCCCAGGAGATTCCTAAATGTGAGAAGAGTCCTTTCTAGTGTCTACCAGGCAGAGACAGAGAGTTCTGTGGATTGGAACCATTTATTGTGTCCTACAGGTTCCCTGGTTGCTATTCTTATCAGAGAAAGTGAAGGTAGTTTGCCCCACTTCCCTAGCTCAAGTGATTCTGCTTTACTCTCCTTCATAGACAGAAGAAATAATTATCAAAAGAAGTAACTCGTACCCAAAAAGCCAAGAAATATGATTAAAGTCTGAAGGCTTTCAGGAGCTGGACCCTTTAATAATAATAATGCTCATAATATAGTAGCATGTATGATACTAATATACAAATTATATAATATGTAAACAAAATATACTATTTGTCTTAGCTACTTTTCTCATTGCAGGAATAAAATACCCAACACTTACAAGCTAAAAGAGGAAGTGTTTTTGTTAGCTTGCTGCTTGTAGAAATTTCATAGTCAGCTAGCTCCAAGGCAAAGGAATGTGGCAGAGGGACACTGCAGAAGAGAAACAGTCCAAGGCAGGGCAGGCAAGAAGTAGTCAACAGTGAAGCTTGCCTTCCTTCTTTCCTTTTATATTCCATCCAGGCAACAGATCCATTGACTGGTGCTACCCACACTCAAGGTGGAGCTTCCATTGTCCACACACAATAACTATGCTAGGTCAATTTAGTTAGCACACACACCTGCATGCCAGTATCACACATTCTAGATGCAGCCACCTCTGAAAAGCTCCACCAAAGAGTACATGAAGCTTAGGGAGAACATCTAGATACAAGCTACAATGCTATTATTAAGATACCATTTCAATGAGCAATTCAGCAAAAATACACTACATGACTTCTGTATGTCACTACAGTGTTAAAAACCAGGGGTCCAAAGACCTCCCACCTAGAAGGAAAAATGCAAAACCAGTCTTTCAAGAGCAGAGCAGCGCTGGAGTTGGTGAGATGAAAGAAGAATGCTTGGCCCAGCTGGTGATGGCGGCATGGGGAAGAACTCAGTTTCCTGTGTCCAGCACTAGTTGGAGGTTCCCAGTTATTAAAACAACTGGAGATCTTATGAAGAAAATTCCTATCATGTGGTCAGTCTTCTGAAATTATAGTCCCTAAGATAGGCTTGATGTTGTACTGTCCCTCTTGGAAAGCTCAGTGTGATGGCCTTCCCTTGAAGATTCAGCTGGATTCTTAATATTTGCGAATTCGCAACCTGGCACACTGAAGTTTAGTTAACTATTTACTCATATTCGTGTTCCCCGCTGGACTCAAAATAAAATCCCAGGTATGTTAGTCCCCAGACAGAGTGCTTATCTCATTGCTGATGATCAAAATATATTTCTCCAACAAATGATTGAATGAGTCAGTGAAAGGCATTAGAGAAGGCTGGACCACGTTTCAACTCTGTTTGCTAAGGAACTTGAGTTTTTTTGGTTGAATAGGATGAACACCTGCATTGTTGCCCCCCTTGTTTTAAACCTATAATTAAGCTGTTATATGCTTCCAGGGGACAGAATAAGGAACACAGGGAGCTGAGTGACTTGTAATGTGATGTGACATGACAGGAACAGTCCTCTCCTAAGTGCACATGTCAGAAGAGCTTCATTGGTCCCATCCTGCAAGTGTAGATTGGTCTCAGAAGTGAGACCAAGAACAGATTAAACCTGGGTACCTAACATCCACCCCTGATCTTCATTTCTGCAGTATTGTTTTTCCTCCAGCTTCATTTTAAAAGGGATGACTATCTTGATGATGTTATAATTCATGAAATCAAGCCCCATCCCAATCTTTCACTGTTTGCACTGGAATAAAAACCTACCTAGGTAACATGTCATCTTTGTCATCTTTGTGTTACTGAAGCAGAATACCACGCACCAGATGAATTAGAAATAGAAGAGTTTGTGCCCCCATGGTTCTGGAGGCTGGTGAGGGACTACTGTGTGCCACAGCATGAACAAAATAGTGTGCAAGAGAGCAGCAGGGGCCCAAACTCAAGACTGTATCAGGAATTCCCTCTTCCCTGATAAAGAACTCACTCTCACAATAATGATTTTAATCATCTCAACAGTGCCCATGAGACCTAACTGTCCATCTCAGCACGATAGCCTGGGAGATTATGTTCACAGCACATGAACTTGGAGAACACATTCAGACCCTCCCACTCACCTGAAAAACTGGAACTAGTGATACTGGCTGGCCAAGTCCTTTAGCAAATATCCTTCCTACTTATTTCCTCTGATCACACTTTGTTCAGATTCTGATGATCCTGTATCAGCTTTCTGGAGCTATAAACGTTAAGAAGGTAATCAAAACTGAAATGAAAAGCTAACATTTGCAAATAAAAGGCAGCATCTCCCCTCTATTCTACTGGAATTATAAGTAAGCCAGGTACCCATGCTTAGATTGCCAATCTCTAAACAAACATGAGCCAAGAGGCACTGGAAAAGATCCTTTTCTTCCCTTACAGAACTTTGTTACATGAGATATGTTTCTAGTAATTTCATTCATTCACTTTAATTATTTGAAGATTTCCTGAGCATTACAGTAGATACAATAAAGCCAGAATATGAATACAGATACTTGAGATGAACACTGTGTCATTTTCTCCATAAAGAAACTAATAAGTTAGCGTTTTAATGAATTATTCATATCTTTGTAGGTATAGCAGCATGATTCTCTTGAAGAACTTTTGAAGAGTAGAATTGAAAGATTCTCTGGAGATGTCAGTTAAACTCGTGAAGCCCATGACAAGCCTGTTTATACTTTGGGTAAGGCCTCAACAACAAAGAAAACCCCTGGCAACCTCTATTTCTTCTTCCTAGTTTATTTCTCATGATTAAGGGGAAAGAAGTGTGTAAACACAAATTATCATCATTTTGCACTTAATTATCTAGGATTTGCTATGATGTAAAGAAGCTGTTCACAGATATTTTACCTCTGCTTTTCTAATATGTGTCTTGTACCTGATAACTTTGTTTCATGTTATATAATGCTTTGAGCTGCTAAAGTTAAATCCTGGAAGTGTTATTGGTAAAGCATGGTAGACACAGCATGGCTTGTTTGTTTACAATACTGGGAACTGAACTCAAGGTCTTCATCCTGAGCCACATCCTAGACAATTTTAAACTTTTTATTTTGAGGTGTCTTGCTAAATCACTAAGTTGTTCATACAAGGCTAAAACTTGTGATCCTCCCACCTAAGTCTCCCAGAGTGCTGGGATTATAGGCATACACCACCATGTCTGGCTCTACCATGGTATTTTCTGTTCCAGAATCTACGTTCAAGTCTCAGCTCTGAACCTCACTAGGTCATGTAACCACCCAGAGCCTGTTTTATTCTTGCAAAATGGCCAGGAGAAAGCCATCACTGTTATCCTTCTGAAGATGTCCGTTGTACCCCTCCCTCTTCCGGTGCTCCTTAACAACTCCAAGCCTTCCTGCAAGGATGATGCTGGCTATTGTGAATTCTCTGTGGGACTAATCACTCCTCCTCCTCCTTGCCTCCAGATTTTAAGCTAATTAAGAACAAGACACCATCCCAGGGGATGTAAACACACATTAGTCACATAAGTGTAGTCAAGTCCTATTGAGAATGCAGTTTGCATGTGCTGCTAAAAAGGACTCTCCTGCTACTTACTCTTCCCCTTGCTGTCTGGACCTCACATGTTGAAGACGGAGTTGGCAGGTCTGCACTCAGCCATGGGAGGCTTCAGCTTCCCTCCCATTTCAAGAAGTCCAAATCATTCAGATCAGAGAGCTAAGAACTGGGGCCAAGGAAAAGAAGCTATAATCAACCCATTGCAACCAAATCACTAGGGAGTCAGAGTCCAAGAATTCAAGTTCTCACAATTCTCTTTGGGGAAAGAGAGGATGGAGGTGTGGGAAGGAAACAAATACAAAAATGTTTTTTCCTCAGTTTTACCCCCAAGACAAGGAGTGTTGAGTACATCTTGACATTACATAGCAGGGCACAAGGGGGGGATATGGCCCTCTCCTTACAGGCTGTTGCCTTGAGGTAGCCATCAGTTATTTATGCTGTAGTTCAAAAGTAATGAATTAATAAAATTCAAGTCAAAATACCTGTATTGAACACTTACTAGGTCTTAAGTCACTGCGGCAGAGTTAATTGTATTGAATATTTATTGAATACAAAACATTGTGGCAAGACCTCACATACATTGATAGAAGAGGCTCAATGGTAGCCCCAGCACTGGACAGATACTTAGATGATACATTGATAGAGTTGTAAAGGTGATATTATGTCAAGATGATCATCACAAAACCCTGCAGAGCGATCAAAATTTTAAAATGCTGAAATGTGGCTCCCATTTCAGTAATATGACCTAAGTCCAGTAAAGCCCATCCTGTTGTCTGATTATTACACCCCTCAAAAAAAACCTGGGTGGAGAAAATACAAAAATTTAATACCAGAGGACTCTGACTTTAAAAAGTAAATGGAAGCAAGTGAATCATGTAGGGAAGTCAAAACTCAGAGAAGGGCCCTATAAGGTAGGTTTCTCCCTCTCGCACTTCTCTCTCATAGTTTTTTCCTCAGAGTGGCTTCTAGTTACTGAGTAGTTGTGGGGGGAAATATGAGGAGCAGTAGCTGAAACTCCAGTGGAAATCTTATTATTCTGATCAGAAGAGATCAGGGAAAGATATTTCTTGAGGGCAGGAGAATTGGGGGGAATCCATAATATAGAGAGCCAGAAATCCCTGATTCTGTGCATAAACCTTCACAAGTCTCCTCATGACCTCAAATGATTTTTACAGAGAGTTCCACAGAACTAATGGTCCAAATTTGAGCTGACTGCCTACTAAACCAAAAGCATCAACATCTCCCATAGTAATATAACAAGACACAAGACCACACAGCATAACATTTTCACAAGACTGAGGACACAACATCAAACTATTCGACTTACACAAGAAAAGGTGGCCAATTCTTAAAAGAATGGACAACCAACAGACATCAACTCTAAGATGTATCAGATGTTGAAATTACAAGATATAGATTTTAAAGCAGCTATTAATATTATACATCAGAAAATGTACTCAGCAAGGAAAAAATATACTTGAATGAAAATAAAAGAGTTCTCATCAAATAAATAAGTAGAGAAACAAGGGAAAATTTTAGAATTAAAAAATACAATATATAAAATAAAAATGTGCTAAATGTGCTCAATAAATTAGAGCTGATGGAGGTCAAGAAAAGGCTGAATATAAATGACCAGAGACCCAGAGTTCTGTTGGACAACATCAAAGTACTACAAATGCTTCATTGGAGCCAAGGAGAGGAAAACTGGTTGGGATAGAAAAATATTTGAAAAAATTATAACCAAAAGTTTCCTAAATTTGGTGAAAGACATGAACTTCAAAAAATTTAGTAAGACCTAACATGATAAACTATTTGAAATAAGTACTTCATAACAGAAGAATAAAAGAAAAATTTTAAAAACAGCTAGAGAAAAATGATAAATTCTATAGAGAGATCAATAATTCGAAAAATTGTTTATCTTCAAAGAGTGTAAGGCAAATGGAGTAATATGTTCAACTTGCTTAAAGCAAAGCACTGTTAACATAGAATTCTAAATCCAGCAGTAATACCCTTCAGAATTGATGCAATACAAAGATATTCTCAGATTAAGAAAAACTAAGAATGCTGATCATCACCTCTCAAAGAAATACAAAAGCAAGTTCTTCTGGGTCAAAGAGAAATGATGCCACAGGGAAATGTGGGTCTCCAGGGATGAAAAATGAAAATAAAATAGTAAACATTCAAGCAAACTTCTGACGTCTTTCTCTTTTGAGTTATTTAAAATCTGCCTAACTCTTAAAAATTATGTTATCTTTGTAGTTTTGAATATTTGTCGATATAATATATTTAGAAATATAACATAGTGTAAAGGCCAGCATGGGAAAATTGAAAGTCATGAAGTGGCCAGTCACTTTCTGTCACTGCCAGATAATACCCTCCAGGATTAGCAGGTGAGAAGGAGTCCAACTGTCCTAAAGTTCTAACTTCTTTCCACAGGCTCCAGCTTCCTAAAGTTTCCACTGCTTCTCAGTAGAGCCACAGGATGGCTTAGGGGCCTGTGAGGGACATTTAAGATCTAAACCACAACACGAGTTTCTAATTTAAGTTTAAATATTAGCCCTAAGTAGATTTAGACTGACAAGATGTATGCATATATATTTTCACAATTGTTGTGGTAGTAAAATACACATAGTAAATTTGCTGTCTAAACCCTTTCTAAACGTACAGCTTATTTTTTACATCCATATTGTTGTGCATCCATCCTAGAATTATTTTTTTCTCTTGAAATGCTGAAGCTCTACTGGCTTTAGACAGTAAATCCTCATCCCTTCCTTCACTTTCGCTCCAGCTAACACCATTCTACACCTGTCTCTGTGGTTTGGACTAGTCTAGGTACTTCATGTAAGTGGAATCATATAGAACTTACATTTTTGTGATTGGTTTACTTAACATCATGTCTTTTGTCTCCTATAACCTTTTAAAACATTGCTAATTAAAGTTCTTTTTATCTCATGCAATACTAGTATAATCACTCTGCTCTCATTTAGCAACTGTTTGCTTGGAATATTTTTTCCATTCTTTCGATTTCAGTCTGTGTTTTGGATGTAAAGTGAGTCTCTTCTAAGTGGTTTTTAGTTGGGTCATATTTTTATATTAATACTGTCAGTCTCTTTCTTTGGCTGTAGAATTCAGTCTATTTACATTTCAAGAAATTACCAATGAGGAGATACTGACTTTTGCCATTTTGCTTTTTTATTCTTATATGCCTCCTTTGTTTCCTGTATGCCTTATAGCTGTTTGTCCCCCATTTTTCACATTTGTCTCCTTTCAGCTGGTTTTTCATAGCAAAATATTTCAATTCCTTTCTTGATTTCCTTTGTGTATTTTCTATAGCTATTTCTATCCAGAACTTCTTAGAGTCACGTTTGGTTTTCTCTCTCTCTATTAACATTTCCATTTTGCTCATTTTTTTTCTACTTTATACCCTTCTTTGATTCTTTGCATGTTTTAGACTGCTTTTGTGATGTCTCTGTCTAGTAGATTAAGAATTAGGTCTTTCCTAGTAACCGTTTCTGTTGGTTTATTTTACTTCTTTTACTGTGCCATTATTTTCCTGTTTCATTGTATGCTCCCTGATTTTTTTGGTGAATAAAACTAGACATCTGTATCTAATAATGTAATAGCTTTGGAAATAAAAAATTTCCTCCATTCTAACTCTTTTGTCAGGTTTTTTTGTTTGTTTGTTTTTGTTTTTGCTTTTGTCATTTAAAAAAATTGATTCAGACTGTCTCTGCTGAGGACCCTGAAATGTAAACTGAATGTCTTCCAGGGCTCAATTCACTGCTTCCTATCATTCTCCATCTATATAGTTGGTTTTGAATATTCTTTTCTTTAATGTCTGCATTCTAAAAAAGAGGAAAGAGAAAGAGTGAGGAGTGAAGGGCTAGTCATTTTGATACCCTGGAAATCACTTCAGCAAGAGAAGAAGTTTACAACAATGGAGGGAGTGGCCACAATAAGGACCCCTCTGTGAGCAAAAGCAAGAGTCAAGGATCAGAGAACAGACCTCTGATATCTGGAAGATAGGTCCTTTGAGTCCACCTGACTCCAGCAAACTACTTGCCTCCTGTTCCTGGAGCCTGGGCATAACTGTCTACTGTGGGCCTGGGAGGGGGAGGGTTCTAGGAGCTGCTGGGCTAAGAGCTGACATCCTCTGAGATTTCCCTCTGAGCCTTCCCTTAATACTGCAGCCCGCCAGAGGCTCTGGGGGTACAAAACAGTCACAGGAGACAGTGCATCGTGCAGTCCTTATCTATGAGAGGAGTCAGATTCCTGGTGACTTCTATCTTTACCCCAAAATCAAACAAATTAAAAATAGTTCTCAAATAATTAGGAAAAGGTGGGAAAAGAGGAAGAGAGAGATAAAAATCAGAGGCACCAAAAAGAAATGATAAAGAATTTATTCCAACCTGGCGAGGTGGCACATGCCTGTAATCCCAGCACTTAGAAAGCTGAGGCAGGAGGACTGTTGCAAGTGTGAGGCCAACCTTTACTACATAGTGAGTTCAAGGCCAGCCAGAACTACAAAGCAAGACCTTGTTCAAAAAAAAAAAAGAATTTATTCCAACCACACTAATAGTTATAATATATGATAATGGTCTAAACATGCTAATTCAGAAAAACAGATTAGCAAAATTGATAAGAAAGCAAGACTACTATATGCCACATAGAAGTGACATGCTTTAAATATAAAGACACAAATAGTAAAATATATACTGTGCAACCCACACATGCAGAGGCTATTTTAGTATCAAATAAAATAGACTTTAGAACAAAGGAATTACAATAATAAAGATGGACAGTTCACAACAAGATAAGGGAAAGTTCATCAGAAATTAATGCAGTCATTTATATGAGCAATGAATAAAAGAACTTTAAAATACATGTGGCAAAAACCAACAAAATTAAAGAAAGAATAGATAATTCACAAACTAAGCCAATTATAGAACAACTAGACCCTCAAAATTCAGTAATGATGTAGAATATCTGAAAACACTATGAAATTCCTTGATTTAATGTTCCTGTATACTCCACTGAACTGCAGAATATTCTTTTCAAAAACAAGTTGCAATAAATTTAAGATAATTGAAGTCATAGAAAGTTTTGCTCTAACCACAATGATATTAAACTAGAAATTAGTGATAACATGACATTTAGAGAAATTCATAGTATTTCAAAATTAATACACTTTTAGATAATCAGGGGTAGAAATATCATAGAAACAGGGCCAGGGATTTAGCTCAGTGGTTCTGGCGCCTGTCTTGCAAGTGCAAGGGCCTGGGTTCGATCCCTGGTAACCACATAACAATACTGGGCGTGAAGACTCACCCCTGCAGCAACCAGCACCACATACCACAGTGCCAGGCATGGTGGCTCACGCCTGTAATCCCAGCACTCGGGAGGCAGAGGCAGGAGGATTGCTGTGATGTGAGTTTGAGGCTGAGTTCAGGGCTGCCTGAACTACAAAGCGAGACCTTGTCTCAAAAAAAAAAGAAAGAAAGAAAGAAAGAAAGAAAGAGAGAAAAAAAGAGAAAGAAATATCATAGAAACAGCACCACACTGGCAGTATTTACTAAATTTAATTGGCACTAAAGTCTTTTTAGTGTGATATTCCATAAAGCTGCTACTCTGGGAAACTCACCTAGAATATGCCCCTGAAAGCCTAGGTTTTTTTCTTTGAAGAAAAGGATGATATTTTAATTGTACACACAGGGGACATCCATCTGCCACAACTATTTAGCAAAACCTATGGATGGGGAGACTCCTTTCAGCATGTCAGTCTCATCAGTCCACTGTCTCATGGTTGTTTGCTTTTTGTTGCTGCTTTTTCTTGTTTGGGATTCTTCTACTGGGACGTGGCTGGCTTATGTCCCAGAAATAGCAATTCACCAAGTAATTGCCAAGCAAACAGGCTTTCATGGGAGCAGTGGGTGTGGGCGGAACCTGTCCTTTCTTGCGAATGGCCTCCACCAACTTCATAACAAAGCAGATTGGAATATACAGAGCATACCTGCTGTCGTTCCCTTTAAAGAGTGGTTCTTTTCATTATTTTCCCTTTCTTTTCAAAAGCTTTATTTGAGCTGCCAACCTAGGGAGAATTCTTGTTTAAGGTAAAGGTAAATACTATCCACCAGGACTTGCTAAGAAAATAAAATTGAAATTGGAAATCACTTACAGGAGAAAAGCCATGAAAGTGGATGGGATATGGGTTTGTATCTCCAAAGCAAAGTGTACGGACAGGAATCTGGGCTTGGAGGGGGTTAAAGGACTCCAGCATTCTTTGGCTGGAGCTATAAAAGTACCCCATCCCCAACACACAAATCCATCTATTCCCTTGCCTTGGGTTTTCTCAAGCTCATTTTCTCAGCAGCACCCTGATCCCAAAGAGACCCAGGCCCATGGCACAAGCACTGCTTTATGTCTGCAAATCCACTGACTGTCCTCTGAAACCCATCTGTACAGATAGCATCCACTGAGACTTCTGGGAACAAAATAAGGTGAAATATTCAGTTGCAGATTAAGAACACTAGCCTATTACTCTAGTCATAATGTTTGTTCAGTAAAATTCTTGGGTCCAGAAAATAAGCTTTAGGTCTCACAGCTCAGTGATGCAGAATACTTTAGCATTCCAGTTTATGCAAAAGCACAAATGCAGTTTCCCTCCCTGTTATCATTTCAGTTTTGCATTGGTGGTGGGCACTGCAGCCACACCACATTGGAGTAAGAGGGTCCTCTTCCAAAGCAGACCCAGGGCCTGCTCATGAAGAGTCTTTTGTGGAATCTGGAGTTTGGCCACCTCTTCTTAGAGGACCTATCTGTAGCCAGGTTGGGAACCCTGCTTTTCATTCTCCTCGCAGGAGTATCTCTCCTTAAGATCCCTCTGGGATCTCCATACCCCATCCTGACCCTCTTCCCCTGTGATCATGATTGTATTTCCTACAACCTGGGATGTCTCTGTGTCCTGACTCCACTATAGGCCATAACTGCTTGGCCCCAGCACGTCTCCTCTGCCTCTGCTGTGATCTCTGCAGACTCCAGCATGATGCTGAGCAGCTTCAAGTCCTCTGGTCATTGTCTGTTGAGGGTGGTGCCAGCCATGAGACACCACAAACTCCACTGTGAACAGCAATATGCTCAACTACATACCAACCTGCTGGCCTGGCTGTCTCTATTGCGTTTCTCAAGGATTTAAGGCTAAGACTATCTTGTAATCTTTGTACTCTAATTTACCTTAGCATGCATAGTAATTTTGTGTTCTTCAGATAATCTTAACCAAAACATGGCATCTTACACTATACCATCTTCATGGAAGTGCTCTTTCAACATAACAGGATTGCTCTTGTGTTTTTTACTGTCCTGGTGCACAGCATCATGATTCTGGGTATGTGGGCTGCAGTTGGAGACCTACATACCTAAGGCAAAGGTTTGCCAGTTCCCAATGGGCCCTGCGCTGAAGAATCAGAAAGGACTGAGCACAGGCTTCTCCCAGAACTGAGCTCTACTCTTCCCTCAGAGGGGGCCAAGCCCAGGCTCAGGGGTTCAGGGCTGGTGCGGAGCAGAGAAGCTGAAAAGCCAGGGGATTCCCCAAAGCCCTCTGGAGACCAGCTCTGAATGAACTAGTAGGTTCTCTCTGGTAATCTGTGGTGCCAGCACACTGCTCACTGTGGAGGGAAACCTTGTGTTTTAAGATGCTTCAGGTAGAAATCCAGTTTTGCCCTTGTTCTGAGCAGCTCAGTTCTTTCCAAGCAGAACTGTGTCATCTGGCTTTCAGCAGAACACAGTCTGATTTTCCCTTTAAATAAGTTGTTCTCTGCCCCCTACAGATGGGTAATTTATTACAGTGTCTTGGACAGCCCTGCTTTTAATTGCCAACTAATTTTCCCTTCAATATCTCGAGCTTTATGATCCGGTTCTCTTGCAGGGCTGGGTCATAGATTACAGGGAATGACTGAAGCTGAAAGTTTCCTCCCCTGGTTATGACACCATCCACAGAGCAGAGAAAACTGCAAAATAAATGGGTCCCTGTTGCCCTTTCATCATTTATCTTTATTACTCAGAGAACATTCATGAAGAAAAGCTTCTGGGCTCAGCTGTCATCGGGCTTCTGCAGCTGAGTCTGCTGTGTCTTACACGCAGCAGCGAAATCTTTCACGCTCACCTTTTAGATAGAGAAGTACTGTGTGCAAGAGTCAAATCTGTTCAAGGTGATGTGCTGTCTTATATTTTGGGTATATTGTCCCCAGCTCTGTGAACTCATTCAATTCCCCCAATACACAGGCCCCAAAGAGAGTTTATCTTTTTGCTTTGACTACATTGTGTTTTCAGCAAAAGGAACCAGGGGAATTATAGAAAGAAAGGACTGTTGGCAATCCCTGCCTGGAAAAGGAGCCGATAGGGATTTCTGGAATCTATAAAAAAGGATTAAAATCTCCACTGAGTCACAAGACACAAACAGCCAATTACTGAAGCTTGAATCCACAGGCAGGAACAGATAAAACTGTTATGAAAGCACAGACATGTAGCAAATCCATGCTTTTTAATTTGTAAGAAATACAAGGACTGTCTAGTTCTCAGAACTCAAGAAGGAAACAGAATTCTATGTTCCTAAAGGGTGAATGGGCAAAGCAGTCTGTGTGGACAATATGAACAATAGCGATTTTTTTCGGAGTGCCAGGACCAAAATTTGCCCTTAGGAACTGCGATCTGGGATTTTCTCTATGTGGCTCTTGGTCCTCAGTCTCTATCCAGCTCAGTGATCCCAGATTGGTCGTGAGATATGCTGAAGATCATGGTAAGGCTCTGGGAGGAGGCAGCTTGGGAATAGGAGCTGCTGGTCTTGTTGCCAGTCAGCCGAGGGTTCCTTCTCTTGGTTGAGACAGAAATCATGAATGAGTGAAGTGCAGCTCTAACAGCAGGTTTGGTATCACTAGATGACAGCAGCCAGTGCTGGATGCCAACAGCTGACACAGTCAGCTTCTGATCACTGCCACCCTCCTGTCAGCATCCAGTACCAGCTTGCTCTGGACACTGCATGAAGGCCAATGGCACCAGGTAATGATCTCTGCTGTTGGTCTGTATTGGTTGATGGTCTCTGGAGCTCTTCAGTGTTAACGGTTCTGAGTGTTTATTGCTGTTTCATTGAAAATGAGGACCCCATCCACATTATTGAAGATTATAAATAAATAAATAACTTGACAGGACACTTGGAGCCACACTACCTGAGAAATAAATCATGAGCAGGTTTACAGGAGCAAAAATGACTTTATTTTAACAGACCCTAGTTGTGGCATAAGAGGGTGAACACACAGGAAGGGGCCTCCAAGACTAAACCAAGAAGTAGCTGGGGAGTGCTGCATAGAGAGCAGTTACAGGCCTGTTCCACTGAGGGGCAGGGCTGAAAGCTCACTGGGCTGGGTGCTAAATCCCTCCCTTCCTGATCTTAGCCATTCCAAGGAGACCCCTTCCCTTCTTCAAAAACAAGGGAGCAGTGCTATCTGAAGTGCTGGGATTGAGGGAGGATTGTAGTGCTGCTTGTCTGGCTGAGCTCACATTGCAGTGGAGAATGGTAGTTTGACAGCCAGGGAAGACACTGAAGCAAACTGACCCAGGCCACTGTGGTACAAGGAGGAGCAGAGGGAAGTATGTGGAGGAGTAGGCAGCTGCTGGCCATGCCACACATCCCTTCTGGCTGACAGGGCAAAAGGAGGGGTGTCTCATTTGTCTCAGTCTGACTTGGCTACACACTTACATGGACTAGGGCAAATCTCTGGATGTCTCTCAGCCTTCAGCACTCCCATCTGTAATAGATGAAATCTTCCTCAGGACAAGGGAGAGGATTGAATGGCTGACACAAGATACACAGTTTGAACTCTATGGCCACGTCATGCTTTGACTTCTCATTTACTCCTCCCAATCTGCAACATTTCTCTCTGAAGACTCAGTTTTCCATGTGACATTCTGGCCCTCTTCTCTTTATGTGATAATTTCAAAAGATTGCATTTATGGCTTTTCTTTTCTAACAATAAGTAAAAATTAGAAGAAAAGGGAAAAGACAGAAATTGTATTGTTAGGGTTTGTATTCTGATCCCATTGCTTTGGTTGGGTGATTTTGGGCAAGATTACTAATAGTTCGGGGTTTGTTTCCTTGACTATAAAATGATAATTTAAAAAATCAGCAATTGAACGCAGAGCCTTGGCACTGAACTACATGTCCAGCCCTTTCTCTCCATTCTCATTTTGAGAAAAGTTCGTGTTAAGTTGCAAAGTCATACAGGCTGAGTTCGAGGCTGCAAACCTCTTGCCCCATCCTATTAGAATACTGGGATCACAGGTGTACACCACAATACACAGCTAATATGGCGATTCTGATGGTACTCGCACCATAGAATTTAGTATAGGACTTGACTTTTAGGAAGCTCATCAGGAATGAGCTCTACTTGTTAATACTATGTACTTATGACTTCAGTAAAGATTTGTTAATAATGGATGTAGCTTGAGGACGTAATCATAAGTGAAATAATCAGGTTGCAGAATGTAAATACCATACCTTTTCTCCAATACAAGAAACTGAAGTTGTAAGTGATTTCTAAAATGTATGATAGATATTGTGAAATAGAAAATATTTGAAGGATAAAGGGGGGTTGGGGTAAGTAAAGAAGGGAAAGAAAATATTTCATAGTAAATAAAAGGAAACAAAGCTTAGATAGAGAGTGGGTGGGGGTTTCAGAGTGGGCAGGGGAAGAGAAAAAATGAGAATTAAATCATGTCATGCACCGGTATAAACTTTCAATGTTGACTGTGATCATATGTATATAAAAGTACCAATAAAATCAACTTTTAAAAAAGTAGATTGCTTAAGTAGTCATATATGGCCTAACAAAGAGACTATCTTCAGCAAGCTACATCATTAGGTGATTTTTGTCATTGTCAAATACCACATAATATGTTTACACAACTAAGAGTGCCATGACATCACCATATCATCCTGTAACCATGTGAGACCACCATCATAAATGCTCTCTGTTGTTGACCAAAACACTGTTATGGGTTACATGACAGCAGTAAATAAACAACCAAAATGGAAAACATTAAAAAATGAATCCTGGGAAACAAATTTTATATATATGGGGGGGTGGTAGGGTGGGTGGGGCTATGGGAAAAAATGAGAATTAAGTTGTGTCTTATACTGGTACAAATCCCCATTATGGAGTGCAATCATGATGTGTATATTTAATGTACCAATAAAGATAATTAAAAAAAAAAATGAATCCTGGGACCAGGGATTTAACTCAGTGGTTCCGGTGCCTGTCTTGCAAGTGCAAGGACCCGGGGTTCAATCCCCCAGTAACCACATACAATACTGGGTGTGGAGACTCACGCCCAGCAGCAATCAGCACCACATACCACAGTGCCAGATGTAGTGGCTCACGCCTGTAATCCCAGCACTCGGGAGGCAGAGGCAAGAGGATTGCTGTGATGTGAGTTTGAGACTGAGCTCAGGGCCAGCATGAACTACAAAGCAAGACCCTGTCTTAAAAAAAAGAATCTTTTCTACAGGCTCAGAATCCAAAAAGACAGTCCACAGCGTGTGTGTGTTAGTCAATTTTCTGTCATGAAGACAATGTTTGGATCGTCAACTTATGAAGACTAACGGTTTATTCTGGCTCACAGTTTAAGAGATTCTAGTCCATGGTCAGTTGGCCTTATGGAGTAAAAGAAGCTACTCACCTCATGGCAGAGAGAGAAAGAAAGGGTCAGTGTCCCACAGTCCCCTTCGAGGGCATGACCCCAATAAACTGAAGGCTTGCACTAGGGCCCAGCTCTGAAAGACTCCAAAGCCTCCCAATAACAGTACTCTGGGATTAATCCTTTAACACAGGCCTTGATGGAATACTCAGGATTTAAACTCAAGCAGCACAAACTGATCTAGTCTCATACAGCCTTTCCAGGTCCTACTAATTCAATGGCCCACCCCTTCTGTCCATCCTTACCTGACATGCAGGCTGTCTCCCAGCTGTTCTGTGGACCTCCATGAACTGCAATTTTAGCTCATACCAGTGTCTTCTTTCATCCACTGACTGAAATTCCCTTGAAATGCTGCTTCAACAGCAAAGATATCCTGAATCATCCTAAGTCCTAATGACCATTTTAAAAATATAGCTCAGAGGAATGTTGTTTATGTTCTAGGCTTTGATTCCTCTTATTGACTCCTACTCTTCACCGATCCCCTGGATGCAGTGCTGGGTGGGAGGCAGGAGAATGATATAAACACAGCTGCCCCAGTATCAGAAAGCACTTACACCTTCTCTCAAATAATCTTGTCCACATACAAATACCAATTGCTGGTGGAGGCAATAAGATGGGTTTGTTTTCTTGAGTACAGAGAGAGGAGGTTGGACTACCTGTCCTGGGCCTCCTCTACCTTTAAATACTTGTTTATCTCAAGCTAGATTACTTCACACACTAGTGGTAGACAGTTGTCACAATTCCAGCCAATAATTTCTGGCTCTCAAAGATACAACCCACAATTAAAATTTCCCCACTGCTCCCCTAAACATATTCCAAATGGACAACTCATCCCCCTAGTAGATTTGTACTGCTCTCTAGGACTTTCAAGCTGGGAGCCGCACAACCATATTTCATTTCATTTTGGTACCTTCGGTATCTTTTGGTAAGAGCCTCAGTGTCCTAAGGTTCAGAATGATCTTTCATGTGACTGTGGGAACTGAAATGAGACCATTCAGAGGGGCTGTGAAAAACCCTGTGCAGGTGTCAGGCCCAGGTTCAGCTCTGGCCTCTGTTACATGTAGAGTTGTATATAGAGGCAGGGGGTACAGGAGTCACCTTTTTTTTCTCCAATAAAAAATGTATTTCACTCCCTGACAGCATCCCCTGCCTTCATTCATCATCAACAACAAGGAACAGAGGAATTTTCCATCTTTAAAATCCTCTTGGAGAGGTACAGCATGTTATTACAGCTAAGGTTGCTTTTACCCTCCAATTCTTCCCAGGATGAAATGCCATTTTATGATACTGCTGAAGAGATTTTGATTACACAGCTGAAGAGGAGAAACAATGATTGAACTGGAGATTGAATTCAATCTCACCATTTTTAGGGGGGCTCCATTTTTCAGGACCTAGTGCCATTCCCAGACTCTGCCTGACATCCTATAGCCATTGTCTCATACTACTTATAATTTATTTCCCTAATTCTAGTGGTCTAATTTTATCATTCAGTAATTAAGCTTCTTCAGGCAACATGATGTTTAGCCATAAAGGAAAAAAATATTTCCTTTTCTATTTTCAAAATTGGTTGAGCAAGACAAGGAAAGGAATCATAGCCACTTAATTCTACATTTCTTTTAGGTGATGGTTTTTCTTATTGACTTAAAGACCTGGTATATTAGGTCAAAATGTTTGTAGTCTATAAGTAAAAATCATTTAGAACATTGTTATTAGAATGACCTTTTCATTGTGATTAAAAAATAAATTTTTGTGCCATTTAAATCATTCTGATTTGGCCTTTCAATCACAGATGGCCCTTTCTATTTAACTGGCTATGCATCTGAGGCTTCAACTAACCACAGCTCAATTTTTTAAAATCAGTCAATATTGGCCAAATATTTTATTCTCCAAAATTCAAAAAGAAAATGAATAATATTTGCTCAAAAGGAAGTATTATACCCAGTAATAGTTTATATCTAAGAGTCAGAAACTGTTAAATTCTTCTACAACATCCAATATCATGTGATTTTATTGGGGGTAGCAAGGTGATGGGCTAAAGAACTACATTTCCCAGTTTTGCCTTGCAGATAATAACAATCCTATAACAAAAACTAGCTAGTGAAGTATAAGTTCAAGTTGTCAGCTGAGCCTTCTGCAAAATTCCTTAAAAGAGGGCCAAGGATTTAGTTCAGTGGTTCCAGCATCTGCCTGGAAAATGCAAGGTCCTGTGTTCGATCCCTGGTAACCACATACCACAATACCAGGCATGCTGGCTCAGACCTGCAATCCCAGCACTCAGGAGGCAGAAACAGGAGGATTGCTGTGAATTCCAGGCTGACCTGGGCTACATAGTGAGTTTAGGGCCAATCTGAACTACAAAGTGAGACCCTGTCTCAAAAAAAAAAATCCCTTAAGGAATAGACTCAGCTGATTGAGTCTTTTTCTTTCTTTCTTGACTCTTTTTCTTTCTTTCTTCTTTGACAAAGAACTTGGTTATGAAAGCTAAAGTAGACTTCCAGCTACTATAGGGTAAAGGCCAAGAGAATGCAGAAAACTTGGGATTGACATTCTTAAACCAAGAAATCAGTAATTGCACCTGAAAGACTCAGATCTTTTCATTGTGATTGAAAAAATAAATTATTGTGCCATTTAAGTCATTCTGATTTGGCCTTTCAATCACAGATGGCCCTTTCTATTCAACTGGCTATGCATCTGAGGCTTCAACTAACCACAGCTCAATTTTTTAAAAAACATATCTGAATTGAACATGTGTAAACTTCTTTCTTATAATGAAACACAATACACAATAGCAACTATTTACAAGTTATTTGCACTTTATGAGGCATCACAAGTATGTTACAGATGATTCAAAGTATGAGGGGGCTAGAGATGTGGCTCAGTAGTGGAGAGCTTGCTTAGTGTGCAAGAGACCCTAGGCCTGATCCTCACCGTGGTCAAAACTAAGACTTGAGCACTTTTAGAATATGATATTTTGGGGGAAGTCCTGAAACAAACCTTCTGTGTAGATAGAGGGACAAATCAATATCCATGTATTCATTTTTTAATTTATCTCTCTTTACTAGATTATAATACAACAAGAGCAGAAGTTTTTTCCTACTCATTGCTATATTATAACTTAATTGTTGAATATTGAGTGAATGGAATTGAATTCCTCAGAAGGTAGTAACAGTTCAACAGGCACACTTAAAACTTTTCATTCAAACTATAAGATCTTTGTAGTTCTGCTTAGAAGTAATGCTTTATTAGTTATCAGTGATCTTTTATCTGTGTATCTCCAAAAAGATATTATCAGAAAGTAGATAAGAAATATTAATGATTACTCCCCAAAAAACACCTTGGCCCATATCTAAGCCACATGGTCCATGGGGACTGGTAAAGCACTCTTGCCCTTAGGAGGGGTTGACCTGCGTCCCAGGATCTAGAAGCCAGGGTGACACCCTGCAGTATTATCCTTTGGGAAAGGCTTGATTGCAAAGAACAGATACAAGGGAACCTTCTCTCAACTTCTCAGAATGAAGACCAGCACTTCAAGTTGCTCTCCCTTCTAGGAAGCTGCACTTTGGACTTTGACCCTCCTTCTTTCTGTTTTAAGTTTCTCAGTAGTGATTTCCTTGACATTCATGAGAAAGATTTAGCATACTCAGATGGTGGCTAATAGCTAATTAATTTTTTTTCCAATGCTGGGGACTGAACCCAAGATCTTCACATGGAGCTAATCTTCAGTCTCTTTTTATTTTTTATTTTGAGTCAGGTTTCAATAAAACTCTTAAGTTGCCCACTCAAACTTGTAATCATTCTGCCTCAGCCTCTCCAAGTGCTAGGATTATAAGAGAGCACCATCATGCATGAATTCACATTTTTGAGTATTTACTACAAATTGGATATCTCTAATTCAAAATTCCAAATTTCAAAATGTTCCAAAATTCAAAACTTTTCAAATTATGACAAAACACCGTTAAGTGGAAAAGTCCATACCTAACAAGCCAGTAAAAATATGGATGCACAGAAAATATATAAAATTACCTTCAGGATATATCTATATTTTATATATCTGTAATATATTTATTTTTATATATATATATATCCGTTATATATATATATATATACATATATATACTATATATATATACTATATATATAGTATATATATGTATATATATAGTATATATATGTATATATATAGTATATATATAGTATATATATAGTATATATATAGTATATAGTAGTATATAGTATACTATATATATAGTATATAGTATACTATATATATACTATATATATATACTATATATATATATATATATATATATATATATATATCTGTAATATGAGTGAATTTCATGTTTAGACTTGGGTCTCATCCCCAAGAGATTTCATCATGTATATACAAATATTCCAGAATCTATAAAAGGTGAGACATTTGCAGCAAAACAAAACAAAAAATTTCTCAGTAGTACATAATGTTACTACAATGTGTCTCTTTGAGGTTTTGTAATAGTTTAGATCTAAAATATTCCTCCAAAGTCTTGAGCTTTCTGAGGTGGGGCTTTTGGAGTTTGATTAGATCATGAGGGTGCTGTTGTCATCAGTGGGTTCATCCACTGATGAGTTAGCTCCGTAGCTGAAGAAGCTGTTAAGAGGTGGCACCTGGTTGGAGACGGGTCACTCAGGTGTGACCTGAAAAGGTGTGTTCTCATTCTGTGTCCCTTTCTGCCTCTTGGCTGCCTCGGAGTGAGCAGCTGCTGTTTTTCTCTGCCAGGCCCTTCCACTATGCAGTTTCTCCCTGGGAGGTAAACAGCTTTGAACTGAATCCACTAGAAATTACCAGCAAAATAAACCCCTCCCCTTAAGTTGCAGTTCTCAGGTATTTTGTTTCAGTAATAATAAATCTGACTAGTATACCTTTGTATGTTGGAAGCTTGACACCCCCTCCCCACCAAGTATGGCAGTGTTGGGAAGTAATAGAACCTTTAAGAGATGAGGGGTAAGCTAAGATAGTTAGGTCACTGGGGGTGCTGCCCTCAGGACAGATTAATGTGGTTATTGGGGGGCCTGAGTGAGTTCCCTCAAGAGTGGGTTGCAATACGAAGTCTTGTTAGGGTGCTGCCCCCCACACACCCACACACTTCAGTTTTCTGTCTTTCTGTGGTAGAACCCTACCCACATTCCAACCATTTTCATGTCATCCATCATGAAGAGAGGGGCCCCTCCATTTTGGACTTGCAGCCTACAAGACTGGGAGCTAAATAAAGCTTTTTCATGAAGCTCCTCACCTCACATATGTTGTTTTAGCAACAGAGGATGGGCCAAGATACATATAATGTTCCTTGCTTAGTAATTGTATTCTCCATGCTTATTTTTCTGTCCTTTGGATAGGTATTATTGGATGAGCAGGGTCACTTATCAGAGTGTTTTTTCCTCTCATTTCAGTACCACTATATCTAAACACCATTGTATGGGAAGAATAAAGATTCAGGGAGGCCCAGAAAGGGGACCTGGAGCAGAACAGTTACTGGATCCTGACTTTGAAGGATTTATCTTGTCCCCAGCCCCTACTTTCCTCCCACTGCTGCCCCACCTGCCATGGGCTTCACTCTAGGACAGACTTACTCCCCAGAAGTGACATAGCCAAGGACTGAAGCCTCTGAAATCATGAGCCACAATCAACTTTTCTCCCTTACACTGATTTTACCAAGTTTTTTTAGCACAGCAGAAGCAAGCTGACTGATATACCCTGTGACAGCACCTCAAAAGTGCCCTGGGAAGCCCAGGTTAAGTCACTATCTCAGTTACTCATCTCTATATGTGCAGAAGAGAGGAATGTGAATAGATTTTAATGGAATAACCATGCTTTCTATTTTTCTTCTTTTTATTTGGTAAGCAATCAGATCAGGTGTGTACTCTGGGCACCTGTTGAGTATCCATAGTTGGATTATATGTCATTTTGGAGCTTGTTTTTTGAAAGCTAGTTATAAGAAAAAGAATGCCTAACATTTATATACTACTTTGTAAGTTTCCAAAACATTTTCATACTTATTATTTTTAGTTTTAAGTTCTAATTCTCAGTTTTCTATTTCTCAACTCTATTTCTAATTACTGGGCTATGAATTAGCATAATATATAATATATTCCCCATAGTAATGGTCTGAAATATTGTGTATAAAATGCAGAATACAAAGCATGGCCTGAATTGCTTCCTTAAAACTGGGGGATAGTCTGACCTCATGGGTCTTCCCAATGTCTCTGCACTCTTCCTTCTTTTCATGAATCTTGACTTCCCCTGAGAGAAGTCACTGCCCCTGCTTTAGTGCCTTCTGCCATTGCTTTCTGCTGCCCCAGCCCTAAGTCTCCCTCTCCTAGTACTCTGCTCTGAACTCCTTTGCCCCACTGCCTCTTCCCTGCAGTTGACCATCACTCTTGAGCCTTTAGCCCTCCTGACCCCACTGTGTGTCTTGCCCCTGGCTATCCATCCACTGTCCCTCAGGCCATCTTGTAATGTAGCCACCCGTGCCCTCTGCGCTGTGCTCCAGGGAAGCAGGTTAGCCCCAGTCCTGTCTCCAGTCCTCCTGTTTGCCTACAAAGGACTTCAGTCACTTCAATGACTTTGGAACTTCCCACTATCACCTCACTCATCATCATTTTCTAATAACTTTAACTCTTACATCATAGGAAAAAATGGAAGCCATTAGAGTTGAGTTCCCTTAGCTCAGTGCACTTGCTCACACTTACACAAGCACCTCTGCTCCCCTTGCTTGGGAGAGAAGCTCTATTCTGGTAGTTCAGGATGAATCTCCCACCTTCCCTTCCCTATTGACTTTTTGACATTGGTATTAAAATGTACTAAGTCTCTGGCTCCACTCTCAG